>JAXQQM020085653.1:0-284821 GCA_034641835.2 Pinus albicaulis | reverse complement strand
GGCTTGCATGCCTCAATGGCAAGTTCTCTTGCCGAAAAAAATGGGAATACATTAATATCCCTTGTTTGAAGGATCTTCTAAGTGGCTCGACATCAACAAAATTATTTGTACCTAGCAAGATGTGCTTAGACATCTTGACTCTCATTTTCATCAATCGTGAGAGGTCTCGTGTTGATTAGTGGCATACATTAATGGCCACTAATTCAACAATTTCTTACTATGTTCGACATCAGAAAATTCATTGACATAGATAAGAATTGTGCCAATGTGTGATAATGACATGAAGACTATCAGATCCATAATTATTCAACATTTGTAGTAGATATAGCAGATGTAGCAGATTCAACAAATTCAGTAGCAACAATCAAGACTCACTTTCACATCTTCATCCACCATTTGCGCGACCAATTGAAGAAGCATCAAATCATATTTTTATATCAGCTACATATGCACAACTTATCCATTTCATAGGTAAGTGAAGGTATGCTCTTTTCTAACTTTTTATCATGTAATTCCTTAAAATGCTAAAGTTATAATTTTTGGAAAAACACTCCTCAATATTCCTTTTCTCCCTTCATAAAATTGCGAAAACCATTAGTTGGGGGGAAGGGATATCACTCCATATTTACATCTTATGCCACATCACTTTCTTATAACCAACATACAACTACTATTGCATTAAGATTAAAAAATATTGTATGTTTTTCAAGTCATCAAATTGATGAGCTTATTAGATGGATAATTGAAAAGGTAAATTCTCAATGTTTTCAAGATATTTAGATGCAACAAAGAATAAAAAAAGTATTTTCACACAAGAACCAATACTCGTCAATTTTGGTTGTCACACAAGAATCAACCATAAATATGAATGTTGCAATCCAATGTATTTCAAAGAAAACTTTGCAAAAATAATGAAGTTATAAAATGTTTGATAGTGCAAAGTTAAAGGATAATTAATACAAGCCAAAGCTCATTCAAAAGCAAGACAATTCAAAGATCAGATGGATCAATGTAATAGGTTGCATGGGGACATGCAAAAACTTCAGTTGGGGGGGGTATGTTGGGTTTCATAATTGCTCTTAAAAAGGCATCCACTTTCACTATCATGTCCATTATATCAACTCCATTTCACCTCCATTTCACTACCATGTCACTACATTCATCTCACTTTCATCATCATTTGGGTTACCCTTGTGTTTTCCAAACATTATTAATTTCTAGTACTTTTAATTGAATTTGTGATCAAAAGTTAGGAAATAATATGCATATGCTTATACCTTAAAAGTGGAAAGAGTTTTGTGACATGTGTAGGTTCATTGGAAGCTTCCAAGGCTCTCTTATGTGGCTCCCCCAAAGGTCAAATTCGAATTTTTCTTCATGATATCAAGGAAATTTGAAGGAGGGATATGTGGCCTACGACTAGCAAATTGGTTGAGAATATTATGGATCAAATGAGAGAAAGAATGATCCTCATTAATGAGGAGGTTGCTTAAGAATTTGTATAAATAGGAGAGCCTTCTCCTTTCAAAGACGTGTAAATTTGGAGTTATGCTCAAGCTTTGAATAAAGAATTATATTGTGGCACCTTACTCATGAGTGTTCTTTCACTTTGACTTGGTTTTGCTTACATATGGAGCATCTCGACTTACCATCTCTCATACTTTTGGATCGACCATCTACAATGTGTGAGATTTATTTGCTTTCATAGATTAGGATTTATTTGCTTTCTTAGATTAAATTCTCAATTAAATGTATAATTAAATCCTTATAAATCATATAAAGAAGGTGACTTTGTCATGCTTCCAAAATTGGATGATTGAGTATTTAAAATATGCAGTAGTTGAGTTTTTCTTTACATGCTTTTCAAATGCTTTCTTAGATTAAATCCTTAAACTAAATGTATAATTAAATTCTTTTAAATCATGTCAAGAGGGTGACTTTATCATGCTTCCAAAATTGGATGATTGAGTATTTAAAATATACAATAGTTGAGGTTTCCTTTACATGCTTTTTAAATGCTTTCTTAGATTAAATCCTTAAACTAAATGTATAATTAAATGCTTCTAAATCATGTCAAGAAGGTGACTTTGTCATGCTTCCAAAATTGGTTGATTGAGTATTTAAAATATACAGTAGTTGAGTTTTCTTTTACATGCTTTTTAAATGCTTTCTTTGATTAAATACTTAAATTTAAAATATAATCAATTTCTTGTAAATCATGTCAAGAAGATGAATTTGTCAATCTTCCAAAATTGGATGATTGAGTAGTTCGTCATGCATTAATTGCTTTTCAATTCCTTTAAATTTGCTTTTCATTTAGATTAACATTGTCATTTCAATTCTTAATCATATGATTTATGCTTTCAATCCATGGAATAGTAATTAGGAATGGTGTAATTATATTAATTTTTTAGTTTTTGATAAACTGATCCCTAGCATATATTGTGCACGTATGTCTCACAAGTCCTACGGATATCGGATTGATAGTTTATGTTAGTAATCTAATGCAAATTATTTTACTCAACACCTACCATCTACAGAACTCTGAAAGTTATCCACCTTGCCTACCATATGCCAAAGGTTTCAGGCTTCAAATAATGCCTGTAAGTTGCTCCATGGAAATAGGTAGATACTTTCAGGGCCAAGCTAGATACATATTGATGCAAGAAGAAGATATCCAAGATGATTATGATGCAAGGCTTGTGAATCCTTTATAACGTGGTTTTTGCTATTCATACACCTAAAGGAGGATAACCTTCCAGCTTTGACTTAACACCTTTTGTATAGGTTCAAGGGCTTATAGTGTGGTCAAGGAACATGCATGTATATGTTGGCTGTGCCCCACTAATAGTGGTGGTCTCTTATGCATTCTTTGATGTAGCAGGAAAGTGTCTATGCATTAGAGAATTTTTGAGGTCTAAAATGGGCCTCCTAAGGAAATGTACAATCAAAATTCACTTTATGAAAACCAATCACATCTTAAGGGATGACATCATCCCTAATGGTTGAGGTGGCATTGCTTGAGTTAAAGGTACTTACTTGTCACATTCTCAATGGTGGATAAAAACTCATGGTTAACCATGGTAGTGCTCTAAATACTTTTAAAGTCAAAGTAAAGTACTCATAATAAATTTCATTTCACACTTTTTGAATAAAAATATATTATTGTCATTTCATATTTCTTGAAAGAAACAATGCATATCCCTATACATTTATTATATTATATTATATTATTTTTATATAGTATATTAATTACATATTATTATACAATTTAAATAATATAAATTTTAATTAATAGCATATAATATAATTAAGAATTTATAAATTTATATTTATATTTTATTTTAAGTTATTTAAGTACAAAGGACAAATGCATTAGTTGTTCAATGATAATGACTTTTTTTTCTAAAAGATCATTCTTATTTATAGTCACATCAATAAAAAAAAATTATTAATTTTATTTTGGTACAACTTTTGAATTGAATTTAACTATGGTTACATGGATTGTGGTGCAAAAAGTGAATTTCAAATTCATAAATATTATTTTATTGGTTTAGATATTATTTTATTATTTCCTTAGGAGGCCCATTTTAGACCTCAAAATTTCTCTAATTGGTGCTCCAATGCAATTAATTTTTTATTAGAGACCCCGATGGATCCTTTCACTACCTATGGTGTTTCATGACATCTTTTTATTACTTACAGATGTGTTTTTAATCAATATGAATGAGAATTTACCCAAAGATGGGATTATGGTTCAGGAACATGACTCAAGTTAGTTTATTGTATACAACATTGTACATTTTACTGTTAAAATTATATGTTATGAATTATGGTAATGATCATTTAACACAACACTTCATTCTATTATAGATGCATACACTATTTCATCTTGTTTATCGAGATTGTTCATTTCGGAGGTGTGACATATGTGTTTATGTATGCATTTATTTATCATAATTATAAACTTATTTCTACATAGAGAGGCATCCACATGCTCATCACATTCAACAATTTTGTTACAGTCCAAAACAAATCCAAGCCATTTCAACTAGAAATGTATCATAAGTTCATGATTAATATTTAAGAAACACAAACAAATACTTATCTTTAAAGTTGCATGGCAACTGAGTCTGGGACAAGGACTCTCCACCTAACAATAGATAGCTACAACCACACTTCCAATTGTCACCCCCGATCCAGATTCCAGATTCTTAGGGGGGTGCTTTCTTAATGGATTAGAACACCATCTTCCAATGGAAACGGGGAATATAGAGGGCATATTCCTCAATCCCACCAGTTGATGCTACCATAATCATGGCATAGGGATTCCAAAGATTCTTTCATCACCCCAATTTCATACACAATGATTCACTCCCTTGTAGGGAGTCCGGGATCGACTATAACAATAATATAGTAACCAAGGTATTTAATCAAATCTTTCTTTGATTTTTTTGTAGGATTATCCTCCTCCCAAGCTTTCTAGGGATCCATAGCATGTTATATCAAGCCACAGCCTCTAGGGGACCCAAGTTGTTACAAGGCTCCATATATTTCATCCCAACCCACATCCTCCAAGGACCCAAGCTATTGCAGGGCTCTAGAGATTGTCTCAACCCACAACCCCTAGGGACACAAGCTATTACAAGGCTCCAGGGATCCTATCTCAACCCACAACCTCCATATAACCCCAACTTGTTACAGGGCTCCAGGGATCATATCTTAACCCACAGCCTACAGGGAACCCCAAATTGTTATAGGGCTCCAGGGATCCTACCTCAACCCACAACCTCCAGGCAACCCTAAACTGTTATAGGGCTCCACTATAATCCCAACCCACAGCCTCCAGGGAAACTGAGAGCCAGTCCCCTTCTCTTCTCTCTTGTTCTATGTTTCCAACTGATTGAACCAGATTTTTCTATTTTTCTATTGCTATAATTTTTTGTCCTCTCTCCTTCAGCATGAATTTGAATACCATGCCTTGCCTTCTTTTCATGTCTTGAATTTATTGCTTTGTCCTTGCTTTATTTCACTACACAGTTCCTATCTTGGTTTCTTTTCTCTTTTCCTTATGAAGGTTCCCAAGTGCATGGGCCTATGTACCTTCCTTGTAGTTCATTCAATTTTAAAAACCAATTCATTAATTCTTGCGCCAGCTATATTTTAATGGTTGTTCCAAACATTTCCAAATTTCTCCACAAGAAAAACCTCAACCTCCCAAGCAATAAATCCTCCTCCCCATCTCTGGAATCGATGTCCCTTTGAATCAATCCCTTTTTCTTAATTTCACATATTTCTAAAAAATATTTACAATGCATTTTATGATAGAACCATGGCTGTGGTTGTCACGGGATGCTGTAATAGTATATGTTGTAACAAAAAATGCCATAAAATATGTCAATTTTAAATATCCTGAAAAATGTTGTAACAATTGATGTTGTAACACCCGTTACTGTTGACAATGTTGAAACTACTGTAAAATTTGATGTTATAACAATTGCTATTATTGAAACTACTGAAACATTGACCATTACAGTGGATGTTGTAGCAGCAGATGCTATAACAATAGATGTCATAACAATTGTCAATGTTAAATTTGTTGAAAATGATGTAACATCTAATGTTGTAACACCCATTCAGATCCCTTCAACCTGGTAGCATCGCCATTTTTCAGCAATTTGAAGAAGTTTGTCTTAAAATATGGTGTTTTAGTTATTTTATCATTGTCTTTCAATACACACACACACACACACACAAAAAGAAAAAGGAGGTATAGGTACTCTTTGAGCCAAGCTTTTGTAGAATTTTGTGTTATATATACACTACATTTCCACACTCATGTGAAGAGATGGTCATTGTTTCCTTTCAATGTTGAGTATATAGATGTATTAAAGGTGTTGAATATGAAATGGTTATGGGGAATGAGACTAGAGTCAACTCCAGTTGGAGCAGAAGGATCATCAAGAATGACACAAGCGCAAGTGCAACTGGTAGCATTGACTCTCTAGTTGTAAGAAGTGGTGAAAGGGAGCTTTGCTTTGTCTTTGTCACTTCCTGGAGAAATGGTCATGTTTGAAGCTCACATGTAGAATAGCTAGGAGATATAGGATTGTTCCACCCTAGGCTTAGGTTTATAGGTTAAAACAAGTCAACGACTTGTGGGACAATGAAATAGCTTGCATTTAGTATAAGAATGAAGGAAAGGAAGGTGACTTAGAGGTGACCTAGGGTTTTCCTAAAGGGATGCTACAAGTCCGTACTAAAACTATAAGTTGATTTTTCATTGTGACTTCTACAGGGTAAACACTTTCCATAGAGATGATTGTTGCAAATTATTTGTGCTTTTCTAATAGTTTGAGAACATATTCAAGGTAGACTTTTCCAAGGATAGTAATTAGGGTTCAATGTAAAAATCAATATAATCCATGGAATTTATGAATTGGCCTCAGTCACTTCACAAATTGGGCATGATGAACCTCTATTTACTGGTGAACGTATGGATTTTAGATGTTACAACAATTTTCGACTAAAAAAATCAAAATTCCTTTTGAAATAGTCTCTTATTGATGAATTATAATGTTGGAATCCATCTGGAATTAGGCTTGAAACCTAATGCAAACATAGTCGATTATGCCCTTTGTTGATCAAGAGCATTGATCGCAACAAATGTTTCTTTTGGTCAATTGTATAAAATTTGTAGGTTGAGCATTGGTTACGTGAATTACAACAATGTGTCATGGGTAGGATCCTTTAACTCTATTGGACTAACAAAGGATCCTTGAACTCGACTTGAAAAAAATTTTGTTTTGTAAATTAATTGCATTTACAACTGATTAATGAACTGGAAAAAATCATTGAGTTTTAGAGACATCATTGTTTTCTTTTATATTTATTTCACAATGATCCATGTTGATGAGATAAACACGCCATATGCCTACTATATATGGATCATATGTTATCAAAGAAATTGAATTTGTAGCCTTGAAGGAGATGTAGCACCTTGAGGAGAAAATTGATGGGGTAGAAATCCTTTTCAACTTGCTTGCCAAAGCTTGAAAGTGGCCAGCCAAAGATGTGTTTCTACCACCCAAAACTACACCAATACTTGGGGGATAAATAAAAAAAATTTAGAAGCACAAACATAGGTAACAACATATTGAGAAGTATAAACATACGTAACAATTTCTACTATTGAAACTACTGAAACAATGACCATTATAGTGGATCTTGTAATAGCATATGTTGTAACAACGAGTGTCGTAACAATAGATGTTGTAAAAATCAAAGGGGTAGAAATCCATTTCATCTTGCTTGTCAAATCTTGAAATTGGGAAGCAAAAGAGGTGTTTCTGCCACCAAACACTACAACAACACTTGGGGTGTTGTAACATTTTATTGTTACATTGAAAATTTCAAATTTTGATTAAAATTTCAAAAATTATAATTTTATGACACTTTGTAATAGTTTGCGCACAAATATATAAATTCACAAAATATTATTTTTTTTCATTTTAATAAATAAAAATTCAAATCGTTGCACACTAACTATCATTCATTTTCTATTGGGAGTGATTGACGCTTTGGTTATTGACAACTCTTGTTCTCCCCACCCCTGCTTGGTCGGCATTTAATAGGGGGGGGGGGGGGGGGGGGTGCGGGGGCGCGCATGAAAAACGTTGTTTTCCAAAAATAATTTTGCAATGTGGTAGTGACATATGAATTGCGCACCCCCCTCACTCATTACCACTTACCTCCTACCCCTCACGCAAAAAACCATTCCTAGTTTTCGGTAATAAATATCACCCTCCGCCATTTTATTGATCATTTACCATTTTAATTTTGAATATAGTTTTCCATTTAATTCTAAATATTCCCCTTATACACACGTTCATTCCACTAATTTATCACTCTCTTTCATAATTTAATTTCTCTCGCCTCTGTCTGTCCCCTCTCACCTTTCCTTCAATCACCATACACAGAGAATCAAAGTGTGGAATTACATAAATCGCTCGGTGACAACTCAAAAATATAGTGTGCGATACATTTTACAAGTAATTATACTCCTTGCTACAAGTTTATATTTCAAAATGATTTCAATGAAAGGAAAACATTCTCAGGTTCAGTCTTAAACCCTCCCAAAAATTGATGAATTGCCCTTAGTTGATAGGGAAACCAGAATAGAAGATACAAACTCAGAGTTTGACCTATATGATTTGCAGAATTGGGAATCCCAAAATTTTCAAGATAATAGCAATGATTTTTCTCTACACAAGTTCTTTTTACCCCAGTCTATATTTCCTCAAACTCGTCCTTTTCTGGAATTTGTAGTATGGTGTGCGGACATGTACTTACCGAGTGAGAAAACCATAATTGCTCAAAACGGTGAAACCATGTTTTCTGTAACTTCTAAGTCCATTTTAAAAGCCCTGTTCATATCTTTGCCCATCTCTTTGCACCCATTCTCTACTGAAATTATCTTGGAACTATATCAGAAGTTAACTTTTGAAAAAAAAATAGTTATTTTTTAATTATTCATGCTTGAAGGGACCGGTATTCCCACTCACAATATGCCTTACCCTTCATCAATGTTTCCAAAATTTTCAAGACAAATCATATCCATTTTATGTTTTATTTTAGGGTATCAGAGTGATGATAAAGTGGATGATTTAGTTCTATATTTTCCGTCAACTTTTTATCCATATAAGAAACCACAAATCTTATTCAATTTCAACCAGTTTTTATCTAAGGCCATTCATGACCGGATTCTTAAATTTGGAGTTGAAAAAAAAATTAAATATCAATCGATCCTGGTGTATTTGCTTTTGTATTATCAATGATGCATATTACAAATAAAATTGCAAAAGCAAGATCTTCAAGGGAATCAATGGTCTGTGATTCATTGGACGTCCTTGGTCAGAAGGAATTCTGAGGAATTTTCCTTCACTAATTTTGTGAACAAATTTCTTCACATATGCTACAGTCTATTGATTAGTGATATTCCTCCCATAATTTCACCTGTAATCAAAAGGATTATGTAGCTTAGTGAACAAGCAAGACTTGGTGATTGGTATTTGTACCAACATTTTACAGAAATTAGATTGTATGGGTGTGAACTTCCACCCTATCAATTGACAGTTTCTTTGCCTATGCATATTTTTGTGCTTGAATTCATCAGGCAAAGCCTCAATATAGATCAAGTGCATTTTTTTACCTAGAATTAAACAACCTTCTTTAAACTAAAGTTATGGGTAGGCCCATTTATAGTGAATCAGAGGTCAACAAACAAAGAGGTGGAACAATTATTGGCACAAATGAAGTTTAAATTTGGGGTTACTTGGCCGTATGACACCATTAGGATAATTTTAGCCATCAGAGTTCAGCAGAAATCCCCACCTTATTTTCATGTTTCCAAGAATGAGATAGAGTAGTTTTCTAATAAGCACATCTGTGAGGAAAACACTTTGTAGGAAGTGGAAAAAGAATAAACGGTGGAGCGGTCAATTGGACAGAAATTGTTTATGCCTCCAATGAAAGAAAAAGAACTTAAGAGGGTATATCAAAGCTTATCAGAGTCAGAAATGGAACACTTTAGAGTATACAAGAGAAATAAGACAAACAATATGGATGGAGAAGTATCATAAACTTTCTCATATGAAATTTCTTCACCAACTACTATTGTTTCAAGTGAGCCCATTTTCAAAATGCAATAATTAGATCCAGAGACAAAACAACCTTCTCCTTCTTCTTCTAACTAAAACCTATTTTCTCAGTTTTTTTAAATGAAGAAAAAGAATGAGGCTTCAAAGGAAATAATTTATATCAAGTTCTGGAAGTAAACTTCTTCCAGTAAAAACAGGTTGCTTTCTACTCTTGATACTGAAAAGGTGAATTTAAGTTAGCATTTCTTGAACCTAAAATTTTTCCTTCTAGAGGTATTGGAGATTATAATAATTTTATTTTATCTTTAAATACTAAAAGATCCATATTATAGATCAGATTGTTTTGCATAGACAAACTGGTGAGATGATTTATTCCTCTCTCACTAGTTTTGCTTCAAATGTATCAAAATTGTTATATTCTTTGAATGATACTATTGCATAAATCAAAATGGAAAATAATTCTTCTATGGTGAAGGATGTTAGGATAAAATCAGTGGAGACCTTCTAATTAAATTAGGTTTTGATCCAAAAAATGTGGATGTAGCTTAAGATATTGTTAATAATAAAAATGAATATATTCAAGAACTTAGAAGATAGTTGAAGTTTCATGCAGCATAGCATCCCCAAACACAATAAAATGGGGAATTAGAGAAGGCCTACTACAATTGAACATAACATGCATATTCAGAAAATGCAAGAAAGGAATAAAAGAGAAGGCCCAAACTAATAGTGTAGTAATTTTAGCAACGGAAACAGGTTCCACGTAAATTCTATTACATGCATTATCTTCTCTTAAACTAAGGGATGTTGAGATTGTCAGATTGAAAGAAAAATTGAATAGATATGATATGAACAAAAATGAATCATACAATGCCTTAGTTGAGGAAATAAATGAAAATGAAAATTTCCAAAAGCAGTTAGAATAGTTTTTTAGCGATACTAATAGTATTCAAAGTTTATCACATGCTAAAAAAAAAAATTGGATAGAAATTATGTCGTTTGTGTCTGATATTTTTCATTCTATGGAGATTATTATATATAAAAAGGATTTGATTGAAAGATACAAAGAATTTATTAATGACATCGAAATACAATTGGGAAATAGACCTGTAAAAGCAAGTCAGATAATAAAATCTCTAAAGAACAGGTCCAAAGAATTAGGAATTGAAGACATAACAGAATTAGTTATTCAAACTAGAAAATTTCTCATGAATAAAACTCTGATGTTGAACACAAATGAAAAGTAAGAATCTGCTTCAAATTTTAGTTGATAACCTTTTCATCTACTACAAAATCAAACACTTGTTCATAGTAAAAAATTCTTATGAGAAGTATACTGATGCAGATGAATCATACATATATATGATGGATATCGATTACCCAACAGATGAAGAATGGGAGTAGTTGGTAAAATTTGGTCAATAAATTTATTTTATCAATGCATCATATTAGCAAAATATCATAGATATTAAGAATTTCGAGCAACAAGAACATAGTAGTTTCAAATACATTGAACGTGAATGCAGAAATCAAGTGCAATTGCTGACATTTTTGGAGTAGTTTCATGAGAAGATTTTATTTCTAGTTAAAATAAGTGTTTCAAACATCTCAATAACATCCCATTTTATCTCGAAATCGTGATTTTTTGGCTAGCCATTTTTTGTTAATTTTTACCGATATTTTGATGGTATCGTGATTTTTCTGATGTTTCCCAATTTTTACCAATATTTTTCCCATTTTTACATTTTTTTGGTTTTTTGGACCCTTTTTTATTTATCCCAATGCCAATGTTCGCAAAATTGGTTAAAAATTGTTTAAACATTATCCAAAGCTTTGGATAAAGAATACTTTGAATCTAAATCTCTTAAGAGATGGGATATTTTGTAAATCACTTTATATATACCTTATTTTTGAATAATAAAGGGTTGATACATGGAGAAATGTTTTGCAATATTGTTGTAATACTTTCAACTCGGATATAATCAAAGGCTTTTAGTTTTCGTTCATCACAGCAATTATGTACTTGTGATTTCTTCTTGTAATTTCATAGTTTGTTTATATGTATATTTGAGAGTAGTATAGGAAATTGGGAAAGGCTAGATCGAGTATTAATCTCTCATACGTCCCTTTGTGAATTTATGTTCACAATTGAGTTTGAAATTGAACAATTTGTTTAATTTACTACCCATGAATCTTTAGATTTTTGTTTCAAAGTTGTACTTGGATATATTTGTGTTGAATATATAGGTTCATCCATATGTCTCTGCTATTACTCTGGCTCAATCGCTATGCTCACACCTGGTAACAACGTTAATTCCCTCTCCTTGTGTCATGTCGATTTGGGGAGAATTCATTCCCAGATATCTGATCATCCCAAATCTTTTCTATCTGGACCAATTATCTTTTCAATTTTTCATCTCCTTCTTTTTTAGAAGAATAACTTGAAGTACTCGAATTGGTTACCCGCCCTCTACGACGTAGAAAAAATTTAGATAGCTTGGATCTATATCATTAAATATTCAGGGAGAATGTTTAGCCACCTTAAGTCCTCCCAATTCCTCACATTGATTCTTTGGCTCAGTTCCTTGGTCAAGGATTTTATACAAAGATACAACATGGGGATCAAGAAAACAAATTGAGAAGCACAAACATAGGTAACAGTGGATTGAGAAGCAGATGTTGTAACATCATATGATTGAACATCAAATCCCATAACAACATATCAATGTTAAATCTATTGAAAATGTTGTAACATTTGATGTTGTAATACTCATTATTGTTGAAAATGTTGAAACCAATGTAAAATTTGATGTTATAACACCTACTACTATTGAAACTACTGAAACACTGACCATTACAGGGGATGTTGTGACCACAGATGTTGTAGAAATTGAGGGGGTAGAAATCCATTTCATCTTACTTGTCAAATATTGAAAGTGGGCAACGAAAGAGGTTTTTCTACCACCCAACACTACACTAGCACTTGGGGGATCAAAAAAACAAATTGAGAAGAAAAAACATAGGTCATAGCGGATTGAGAAGAAAATGATGTAAAATTTAATGTTGTAATAGTTGATATTGTAACAACAGATTCCATAAAAAATGTTGTTACATAAAATGTTGTAACAGCAAACCATTTCATCTTGCTTTTCAAATCTTGAAAGTGGGAATCCAAAGAGGTGTTTCTAAGTAACTATGCATTTCTATTATTCTTCTTCAGATACCTGTGTAATAAATTTGTTAGTTAAATTAATTAATATCCAATCATTTATTTTTTTGTACAAAATTAAAAATATATATAATTTCATATATTAAATATTCTCACAAATTTGCATACTAAGGCTTCTAAACATGTTTGGCCACGTTGATGTGTGGCATGATATTTGACAAGCCTGGCCTTTGAGGCCTTATCCTGAATCATACATTAATTCAATTTAATTATGCACCAGTAAAATATTAATAAAAACATTTAATGAATTTGAAATAATGTTATGACCAAATTTAATCTATGTTATCCTCGTCGGACTTCCTCCATGCATTTTCTCTATCATATGCTTTCATAATCACTTTCCATACTTTCACACTTATATTAATTAGCCTTATTTTCGCCCTTGGCTCAGGAGGAATTTGTTTTATCTTTTTCGTTTGGTTGCATCATAATCTCTTGTGTTTTTTAGTCATTTATTTCTTTACTTGCTTTATTGACCAACCTTTCCTAAATTCAGTCTGCATGTCATGGATGACTTCCTTGTGAAGGTGCATGGGTATCTTTGATAATTGAAGATGTAGATGCTCTTTGAAGCATTGAAGGTATGATTCCTTCAAACTACAATTGAATGCTTTCTCTGCATCTGTCATTTTGATTCCCCCATAGACAACATCATATTCTACCTCGCTTTCATATTTGCCAATGCAAGATGCATAAGTACCTGTACTAGTGGTGGAATAAATATGTGTCCCAAGAGTGGGTGGTGTTAGGGTCCTATAATAATAGGGTTTATAAATTTTGAATTGACTTTGATAGTCTTGTAAATATGTACATACCTTGCTTTCTGCAAGTTGTTTTCCCATATTTTGAAAAAATGAAAAATAATAAAAAGCCAAAAAGAGGGTAAAAAGTCCTAAAATAAAGATCAAAGGACTTAGAAAAATATAGACCCCAAAAGAAAAAAGGAGAAAAAATAAGACCTGAAAGTGATCAAGTCCAAATGCCAATCCTTTTACCTTTACTGCAAGAATAATGATTATGTGCAGAGTGTCAATAAATGCCATAACCCATGATCAGTTAAACAATTTAATCTTAACTTTTCATTTTTTCTATTTCATGTTTTAGATAGAGTATAAAAATTTGTCAAATAGTTTAAACTTGATAAATCAGTAGATAGGTAGAGAATAATGAGGAGCTCAACAGTCTAATCTAAGCCCTCAGATGAAATAAGGTAGACTTAAATAGTTTTATGCTTTGAAAGAAAATTGTTTTAGGGTCGCAAGCCTAAATGCACCCATGAAAATGAAGTAAAAATATTAGAAATAAAGATGGGTAGGTAGAAAGGAGTTGAGAAAGCATGCAATAAAGCATCATCGAGAAAAAATCACTAATTTCCCCTCCCCTACAAGTATACAGTATTATAAACTATCAGTCAAAAAGGCTTAGAGCATTTCTCTAACTTTTGTTGGGACCGGACCCAAGGCTCGATGACTGGTTAGTTAAAAATATTGAGTTCCTACATTAAACCCACATTTATCAACATTTACCCTTCATTCATAAATCATAATTCCTTTTTCCTAAGTAAAAACCCATTTTACTTAGTAAAAATAGAACCCTAAATAATTAAATTCATTCCCTTTCAAAATCATTCATAAAATCCTAAAAATGCATTTATCCTAAGTATAAGTGAAATAATACAACAAAGATAAACAATGCTTTATTTTTTACACTTTACATAGAGATTAACATGTGTTTTGTTTCCATTTCGCTACCATTTTTCATATTAACTTCTAACTAAAACTATTAAACCCCTAAACTACACCCTCCCGTATATATTAATACCCTTATATTTTAATAGACCCACAAAACCCTCTATTTAAAGTTTAGACCAATGTTTTATATCCCATGTGCGCAAATATAAAATCCCGCCCAATTATCCCATTGGTCTAAACATACCTATATGAAAATATCCCGCCCCTATAGTTTTAAACAACTATTCGTGTTGATAAAACTATATAATAACAAACCTGCGCTCGTATATGATTAATTGAAACATTTTACAATGTTTTAAATTAAAACATTATATCTGTCGTATTACATAAAGCCTAGGGTTTAAACTTTATTAAAACACAGTTTTATAAAAATTAAGCCATTTCCGCCGCATATAACAAACCCTGGCCCCACTCCCATTCTAGCGCACCTTCCCAACCAATCTGGGCCATTCACAAATGAACCCCAGATCCAATGGTGAAAACACAATGTTGCGTAGAAAAGTTGCGCGATCACCCAAGCACCAAATCTACGTGAAATGGGTTGTTTTATAATTTTTTTTCTCCTCCACGTGCCCATTTCTCATTGGATCATGTAGGTTTAAGCCGAAACCACTTACTGCCAAAATGCCGCGTGATAACCACTATGGTTTTTGATCCCGTGAAGCTTGAAACCACCCTTTCCGCCCGATGTGACCATCATTCATTACACAATTAATGAAACCAAAGATTCCCAATAAACATATGAAAATTATTTCATTTACTTTTCTACTGCGCATAAGCCCTGCATGAAGCCTCCCAACTATTAAAACAAAGTTGTTTCTTCCATTTCTATGCTCAAAAGCCTGTAAAATCTACCCTGTGACCATTGAAGATTGTCGAGGAGTGTTTACATTGCTCCATAGAAGTTGTTGTTTTGTTGAAAACCTCAAATACATCTTTCGAAGCCCACTGCCTGCATATAACAAGTATTTTTCTGAAATTAAAACGAGCAATCGATTTGAAAGACTTTTAAAGAACAAAAACACACTTCACTTTTAAAAAACAAATTATAGAAACTGTCATAAAGCCCAAAAAACAGGCCAAACCCTGTCAATTTTTTTCCAGAAACCCTATTTTACTATTGCGCGCTATTGTGAGAGGAAATTGTGAGTTTTTTTCAATATTATGAACTATTTCAAGCTCTAAATCAAACCAGAAAACCTCTGAAGGTATCCTAAGCCTTTGCGACCTATTTTAAAAGACTTTCAGCCCTATTTATCAGTCAGAGACTCAGGAAACCCTTGTTTCTTGTTTTAAACCAGTCAAAAGCCTGTAAACCTCTTTGATAGACCTAATTGGGAAGAAAACCTAGAGAAAAAGCTATACTTTACCTAATTTATCCAAGAAATCCTCTGCAAAAGTAAATATACTCCTGCAAACTGTCTAAACTTGCAGACGTAGCCCAAAATGCTTAAAAAGAAGAGTACAAGCAAGCCTGAAGGTTCCAAAGTACCTAAACCAACCCCTGTTATAACTTCTAAAACTTCCATAGTGGTAAATCCTCTTCAACCACCTGTTGTTGTTGTTGAACACATCCCACTAGCTGATACTGATTATAAGATATCAAATCCCATTGTTGAATTTAACTTGCTTGCTATTCATAATTGGAGCTATGATCAATCATTATATAATGATGGAGAACTCCAGATTTAGGAATCCCATTTTCCCAATTATTTTGTCCCATTAACTCATCCATGTCAGGAGGTTATTAGATTATGTCAGTAGAATTATGTACTTGATCAAAGAGCCATAGTCAATGCTAATAAATAATTTTTGTTCACCATCACTGCTCAATCTATCAATCAAATGTTACAGCTTTAGCCTGACCCCCAAGCAGTCCCTTTATCCATAGAGGCCTTAACCCAGCTATACATTGGCCTAGATTTTCCCAAGAGATTCATGATTTTCCAGTACTTTATGCCTTCACATGTAGAAATTTCTAAACTAAATCCCCCATATTCTACTGCTAAATTTCCAGAAGTTTCAAGGCAGGTTATTTCCATGCTTTCATTCATCTTGGGGTACTTTACTGATGAATGCACTAATGAATCCATACTGGGTTTCTTATCCACTTTCACCCCAGGTCAACCCGCATCTGTAATTTTTTATTATGCTGGTTATATTGCAGATAATATCCATGATCAATTGATAAAATTTCCAATTGAAGGAGTGTTTAGATACACTTCTTTCCTCTTCCATATGTTTTTATATTTCCAATCAGATAAATTTCCAGTTACTCTTAAAAATTTGGACATAGAGGTAAATCCTCTTTCTGTCATTTTCTGGACATCTTTGCTCAGAAAAGAAGGTGTATATTTCACATATTTAGAGTTTTTAGAGTTATGTTTACATCCAGTGATCAAAATGTTAACTAGGGCAGAGCAGCCAAGAATAAATGAAGAAATGAAAAAGATATTGCAGTTGTCAGAGCAGAGTAAGGTTGGTGACTAGTATCTATATGAAAAATATACTGAAATCGGAGTATTTGGGTCAAACTTGTTACCTTAGAAATTACCCAAGCATGTTTCAACGAGGATCTTTGCCTTGGAGTATATCAGGCAGATCCTAAATTCTGATTCTATAAATTTCATGGCAAGAAAGAAGAAAACTCAATTCAAAATAAAGAATCAGATAGGGCCATTTATTTGCAATCATAGGGATGTTGAAAAAGAGGCAACTAAGCAACTATTAGAATACAAATTTGAGGAAATTTTTCCTTTGAATTATGATCCACAAGGGATCCTGAGTAAACTATGGGTTAAATAAAAATTAATACCCTTCATCCATGAAGCAAGGCTAGAGATAGAAATATTTGTAAATCAGATTGAGTGGACAGAAAATACCTTAACAGATGCAATAAACAAAAGTGATACTAGTCTCAATTTGGATACTGCAAATCAACCAGAAAAATCCACTAAGAGAATAAGGGAAGAAGGAGCATATGTTGCAGAAACTACAACTGAGACTAAATTCAAGAGAATATATTGTTAGAGTCAGCCTTTGCAGCTTTCCTCCAGTGATCAAACATGCTCTTACAAAGTGATTTTAAAGTGTCAAGGTCAAATTTTGTCATTTCAATGAGTCTTCAAGCAAAATTTGGTCACTAGGCATTAGGTCTAGGGTTTGCTTTCACTCCTTCCAAAGTTGTCCAAATGTCGGTCCATGTCACTATTCAGCTGAGTGTTCCATCATTCAGAGGATTTTCATCATCATTTCAAGTTCCATTGGGTCATTTTACATCTTGTTCATGCTTCAGTTGTGCCTTGGTAAGGTCCATTTCCCTCTCCTAGGGTTTTGGAGGTAATTTCTCTTGGATGGTCAAATCATCGAAAAAACTTGTATCCTGATGTTCATACACCTTCCCCTATCGTTAATTTACCTTATTAAACACTTCCCATCACTGAGATCCCCCAAATTCCTCATTTTTGCACAAACCCTAGTTTCTTGCCACAACTTGGCAATTTTCTAGGCTAGGCCTGTGTTTTGCCCTTTTGGACCCCTTCTCCTCACTTGATCTTTGATATTCCACTTTCCCCTGCTTCCTAACATCCCTCCCTACTTCCTAAAATTTCCCCAAGAATTTAGAAGCCCCTTATCCCCTTCATTTCGCCTCATTTCGACAAAATCCCTTGTTTCACACATCGGGATAAGTTTCACTCAAAAGATGTTTCAGAGAAATAAAAGATGCATTTTGGAAACCTGAGAGAGGTTTTTGTCCAAAACATCCCAAGGAAGAAAACCCTCCTTCACTTTTTACACAGGTATAATGGTTTTTGAGAAATGTCAAAAATACCGTTGCCTCAGGAGAATTGAATGCACCTCTGAAGTGACCTTGGGAAAATCAAGATTTCTCCTAGAATGGTTGGCTAAATGACTTTCATGATGAGTTAAATGATAACTAGACACAAATATATTTCCAATGAGCTATCATGAGCTCAATTTGGAGTTGAGGAAGACCTTCAAAAGTTGACTGCAACAGCGCTCTGCCTTGAGGCAGCCTCATTCTGCTCATTTTGACTAGTGTTGGGAGATTTGGTTTTTGACAGGGTAAATGAAATCCAAATTGCATAATTCCACTTGTGCTGGAAATTAGACTCCAATATCTTTCCAACGACCTATCACACGCCCAATTTGGACACCGGGAAGGCCTCCAAAAGCTTCCTGAAAAATGAACTATGTGGCAAGAGGCATGCGACCCACTTGAAGTGGATGCGACCTACTTGAAGTGGATGCGACCCACTTGAAGTGGTTGCGACCCACTTAAATCAGAACCCAGAAAATTCATTTTTTGTGCCTAGATTCGATTCTAATCGACTCCAAAAGCTTCCAAACAGGTTTTAATCATTGTTCAATGGATTTTTAGCATGATTATGATATTATTGATGTTGGGCAATAAGCCATGCTTGGAGAGAATCCTACATTTACATGCACATTAATTCCTCAAGGGTTTTGAAAATATCTGGACAGTTTGTGAAGGTTTGAAAACTTTTGTGAATGATAGAGATGCTCATGCCCTAGCACGTTGTATACACGATCCTCACGCCCTCAGTTATCATCTCATCACTGCTATTATGCTCTCTCATATTGTTGCATAGTTTTATGTTGACTAGTACAAAGCCTCTTTCACCATACCACTGATGTCATCATCATTCAATTGCTACTGTCATGTCCATTTGTTTCATATGGTCGTTGTCATGATATTCTTATTTCCCATTTGATGAAACACTGTCCTATGTTTTCTTCCTCCTTTGACAGATTTTGGCCATCATCACAAAGTTGACCACACATTTGCATTTGGTACTCATTGTCAAACTTACTTGTGATCGAAACAGTGATAGTTATTATGCCATTAAAGCAGAGCCATCCTCATGATGATTTTGTTTTTCTTTGATACTTGGGTACATGTGTGACATTCATTGGGTTTTGAACAAACATTAAGACTTTGCCTTCACTGCACCTATATGAGCATCCATATTGCAAATATCTTGTTCAAAGCCATGTCAGAGACGGATTCAGTTTATGAGCAAGGATATGAGCAGGACAGTGACTCAACCGTTGAGGTTGATGTACTGAGATGGAGCATAGCAGTGCGCCAGTAGTGGTAACATATTAGAGAGGCCACAGAGTTTTGTTTGCAGCATCACGACAAGTACTATCTCCACATGGGGTGGAAGGGGTCTCGTTGACTTCATCAGCAGCGCGAGTACTATCTCCACATGGCGTGGAAGGGGTCTCGCCTTCTTCATCAGCGTAGGTACATTCACAGGATAATGATAGAGACAAAGACATGCTTCGTCACATGAAAGGCCATTATTGGGCTCGCATGCATGTTTCCAAAGCGAGAATGAAGATTCTGAAGAGGAGGTTGAGCGAAGCACTAAAACGGCGGAAAAGGCCTGATCCACTCCGTATTTTGGCCGAGGCTTTGTTGGCCGAGCAAGATACATGATGGAGGGTCTTCACTCCGAATTTGAGCAAATTCGGAGAAATTTTTGACATTTTGAAATTTTTGGTCTCAAAAACAGGTTTTTCAGTTAAGTGGGTCTCGCACTCATATGCTCACTTTTTTTTGGGACACTTGCTGAAGGAAATTTTTAAATTTTTGGATTTTTCATGGTAAGTTATGCATCCTCAGGCATTACCGAAGCATTTCATCAGATTCTGGATGGTCAAAAAGCTCAAAAACACCATAAAAACCACCTTGCTGCCACCTTTTGCACCAGCAGGAAGTACTTCTGGGAGAATGAGGTTTTGGAGGGTCAAATAAACTTCAAATTGGAAACTTCCACTTGGGTTGGATAGCCAACATCCAGGGCTTTCCAAAGAGCTATCATGAGCTCAATTTGGATGCCAGGAAGTCCTTCAAAATCGGGCTGAAAGTCATGCGACCCACTTGTTTCAGGCATGCGACCCACTTAAATTTTTGGCTGAATTTTCAACTTCCAGCTCAGATTTTCGGCCAGTTTGGACCAGTTTTACTTGTGGATGAAATTTTTGGGTTTTCATGATGTAAATTTATGTTTGGCATGTAAATTTGGCTTATTTTTATCTATTCTAGAAGATTCACTCTCAAAAAAAGTAAAAATCATGTAAATGGATCAGTTCCCACTCTTTTAGAGGCAAGTTGTTAGCTGCCTAGATTGTAGTTCCATGATTAGAATTTGTTGAAACTGATCCCTGAAGGAGAAATTCGACCCCTAGAGGTGGGGGAAGGGGTTACAGTGATCTATATATTGTAATTTCTGAGACATTCTACAGGTTGGACTCTTGGGAGACTTTTGGCACCATTGTACATATTTTTTCATATTTTGGCTAAGGAAAGATCAGAGGTTTTGCGGCACTTGTTGGGATCCTTGTGGTGTTTTGTTCTTGATGGTGTTTTCTCTCTATTTACTGTAAGTTCTTCATGTTTAATGTATGCCATTCTTTTCATATGCTTCTGAACTAAATAGAATGAGTAGATGAGGTTGAATCCATCTTTTACCGTGCTCTGCCTTTGAATTCATTTAGTTCTATATGTTTTCGACTGTTTGAAGAGGATCCAAGTTCTTCTTTGCCCTCTTCAGCTCCTCGTCGGTATGATCCATCCGTATATCCAATTAAAAGCATCAAGACAGTCACCTACCTCGCCCCAACTCGAAATCTGCAAAGGTCTGACCTTATCCCCGGACCCAAAATTTGTTTTCCCATTTCTCCAGCGAAAACCCAAAAATCAAAAATCAAACACACCTATCTCTTTACTAGCCTAAAATCAGTTCCCTTTTAAAGTCATCTCGCACCCTATTATTCATTTTATCGAGATTGACGGAGAGAGCCCTCTCCTGCCCTCGTAGGGCTAGCTACGAGGCTAAGCATGGTTTGATGTAGCCTTGAGTTTTATCTCATTTCAGCCTGAGGTAGATTTGAGCGCTAACATAGTGGCGACCATACTGGGGAGAAACTCAAAACGTTTGCTTGCTATAGATGGAGTCTGAAGTCACGCCAGGTAGCCTTCGAACTGCACATTGCTCTACGAGTGCATAGTAGATAAAAGCTGCTTCAGTCGATCTCCGGTTTAGCTTGTGAATGTGTCCCTTGATTTGCGAATTCCCCCAGTACGTGTATCAAGTTCAGATCTGATGGTTGATGCTGGACAACGATCAGACATAAGAAGGCTGAAATCATTCACCTGGTGACTCCAATTCAAAGTCTGGAGGACTGACTCTTTCTCTGAGAAAATGGAAGGATCTTACACAAAGTTCAGGTATCTAAAGTGGAATGGTATTCAGGATCTAATCTGCTTTCTCGTAAATTACTTCTTTGCTGGTCTTGAAGCTATCCTAAAAGTTTTTCAAAGTTTGTTGTATGAGAAAGGTCATCAAAATCTTCACTCGACCTATTCAAAGAGTGTAAATGTTGAGTTTCCCTTTGATCCTGGCCTCCTCACTTTTCCCACATCTTATGTTGACTCTCTACAGAGTGATGAGCCTAAAGAAAAGAAAACTGATTTCACAGCTCTTGTACATACCCCTACACCTTGTAAAATTCCAGATCGGTACAAACCTCTTGTTTTGCCTTCTGTTCTTCATGCTTTTCCTGCAAATTATGACCTATATCTACCGATATTTGATGGTGAATGTAACAATGTCAACGCTGAGCAACATGTGCAGAATGTTGAGACTTTTCTAGATCTTTTTGAAGTTGATGATGAAGATGTTAGTATCAGACTTTTTGCTCTTTCTTTGCAAGGCCAAGTGAAGAGTTGGTTCAAAGCCCTGCCTGATGCGAGCATCACAGATTTTCAGCAGTTTGTCAAAGTTTTCCTTGACAGGTGGATGATCGGACAGAATTTTTTGTTGATTATAGAAGAGTATAATCAGCTCAAAAGAATGCCAGGTGAGACAGTACAACAATTTTCTGCTATATTTAACCAAGTTTATTATTCGATGCCATTTGATATAAGACCTTCTCCTAGATCTGCTCTCTTGCACTACCCGGGTGCCTTTGATCCGGAAATGGAGTTTCAGCTGAGAGAAAATAATATTGCAACACTTCACGAAATGCAGAACAAGGCAGTAAATGTAGAGGCTCATTTGCTGATCTTGAGGGCAAGGTTGAAGGAAGAAGAAAAGAAGAATGTTTCAGAGCAGCTGACACCTTCAGAGGAAAAGCTTGATCTTTTTGTAAATGCAGTAGAAGAGATGGTGCGGAAAATGACTGCAAAAAATGAAAATGACATTCAAGAACAAGTTGCTGATCCAAAACATTTTGTTTCTGATCCCAGTTGTCATAGTGATTGTTTTATAGATCATTGTGAAGAAGAGAGAGCTGTTGATATGATGTGTATATTTGATGATGTGTTTTATACCGATGAATTGCCTCAGTTTGATCAGTATGATGATGATTATGTTCTCCAAACAGAAGCTAATCTTGCAGACAAATCAGTAGCTAGTTTGTGCAAGGAGGAAGTTCACTTTCAGCAGCTCGAGTACAGTGATCAACCGATGCATATCAGCTATGGAAATGATGAGGAAAGTGCAGAAAATTTTGAAGTAAGTGAAGGATCTTTGCCTTTTTGTTTTGATTCATTTCAGTTCATCAGAGACAAATACCATGCAATCAGAAATCAAACGTCAACAAGTCTTGATCTGGATCGTCTTGAGGGCAACGAAAAATTCTCATATTCAGACTTGCAACCCCCAAAAGTCATTGATTGTCAAGTTGCAGCTGAAGACTTGGAAGTGGGCACACATGATTTAATGATTCAAGGTGACTCCGTACCTTTCTGTTTTGAATCATTTCAGCTTTTGAAAGATAAATTGCATAGTAAATCTTCAGATGAGCAGCTTGTAGCATCAGAGTTGCAGCCATCCAATGCAATTGAAGGTCAGATTACAGATGAAGTTGTGGAAGATGAAATACATAATTTGATGATGCAGGAAGATTCTATACCCTTTTGTTTCGAAGCATTTCAGTTTATAAGGCAGAATTTTCGTAATATATCTCAAGAAAAAGAGGAGCAGCCAGTAGGATGTCATACAGTTTCAAGGGATACAGTGCAGCAGTCTTCTCAAGTTTTTGATGATCCTATTGCTCGTGTGTTGGATGATGTTTGTTATAAAAATTCTGCTCCATTAGCTAACCATGTGCCCGAAAAGAATGTTGATGATAATCTTATTCAAAGATCACCTTCATTGTCTTGTTTAATAGATTTTTCATTACATAGCACATGTCCAGATTTCCATTCATATGAGGAGATTGATGAAGGAGACTTTTGTTCTGTCTGGAATCAGGAACAGAGTTAGATTTTTCATGAATTTCAGGATCCTTTTGACAGCTTGCTGCAATCACCAAAGAAAAGCACTGCAGATGTGAGGAAAAGTTTAAGATCAAGGTATGGAGATTATCTGGACCAGAGCTATGTTTATGAAGATCCTTTCGCAGTATTCTTGCGTCATCCAGTCAATTTATGCTTTGTAAGTTTATCAGCAGTCCACTTGGTTCAAAGTTTCCATGGGAGTTGCCTTTCAGTAGTTATTTCTCGTTGTTCATAAGCAAGCATGTGGGAAGAAATCAAACAGCAGCCAACATGCTTACATGGTTGCATTGGCGGTTCCATTTCACTTGATCGGGTGGTGTAAAGCACAATTAGAGTAGGTTGTATTGAATAAGCTCTACTTTGAGCATATTTCCAGTTTTTCGGTTGTGTTTAAGTATCGAGTCAGTTTTTAGTTGAGTGAGAGTCAATTTTTGTCGTCAAGTCATCAGTTTTCAGTCATGCATTTCAGTTTGAGTTTTTGATTCCATTGCCCAATGGATAAGGCACTGGTCTGCTCTCCCAAAGATCTGCCGTTCTTGGCACCTCCAAGGAGCTACCATCCCCATTGGAGCCAATGTTAGAGTCAGCCTTTGCAGCTTTCCTCCAGTGATCAAACATTCTCTTACAAAGTGATTTTAAAGTGTCAAGGTCAAATTTTGTCATTTCAATGAGTCTTCAAGAAAAATTTGGTCACTAGGCATTAGTTCTAGGGTTTGCTTTCACTCCTTCCAAAGTTGTCCAAATGTCGGTCCATGTCACTATTCAGCTGAGTGTTCCATCATTCAGAGGGTTTTCATCATCATGTCAAGTTCCATTGGGTCATTTTACATCTTGTTCATGCTTCAGTTGTGCCTTGGTAAGGTCCATTTCCCTCTCCTAGGGTTTTGGAGGTAATTTCTCTTGGATGGTCAAATCATCGAAAAACTTGTATCCTGATGTTCATACACCTTCCCCTATCCTTAATATACCTCATTAAACACTTCCCATCACTGAGATCCCCCAAATTTCTCATTTTTGCACAAACCCTAGTTTCTTGCCACAACTTGGCAATTTTCTAGGCTAGGCCTGTGTTTTGCCCTTTTGGACCCCTTCTCCTCACTCGATCTCTGAGATTCCACTTTTCCCTGCTTCCTAACATCCCTCCCTACTTCCCAAAATTTTCCCAAAAATTTAGAAGCCCCTTATCCCCTTCATTTCGCTTCATTTCGACAAAATCCCTTGTTTCACACATCGGGATAAGTTTCACTCAAAAGATGTTTCAGAGCAATCAAAGATGAATTTTGGAAAAATGAGAGAGGTTTTTGTCCACAACATCCCAAGGAAGAAAAACCTCTTTCACTTTTTACACAGGTATCATGGTTTTAGAGAAATGTCAAAAATACCGTTGCCTCAGGAGAATTGAATGCACCTCTGAAGTGACCTTGGGAAAATCAAGATTTCTCCTAGAATGGTTGGCTAAATGACTTTCTTGATGAGTCAAAGGATAACTAGACACAAATATATTTCCAATGAGCTATCATGAGCTCAATTTGGAGTTGAGGAAGACCTTCAAAAGTTGACTGCAACAGCGCTCTGCCTTGAGGCAGCCTCATTCTGCTCATTTTGACTAGTGTTGGGAGATTTGGTTTTTGACAGGGTAAATGAAATCCAAATTGCATAATTCCACTTGTGTTGGAAATTAGACTCCAATATATTTCCAACGACCTATCACACGCCCGATTTGGACACCGGGAAGGCCTCCAAAAGCTTCCTGCAAAATGCACTATGTGGCAAGAGGCATGCGACCCACTTGAAGTGGATGCCACCCACTTGAAGTGGTTGCGACCCACTTAAATCAGAACCCAAAAAATTCATTTTTTGCGCCTAGATTCGATTCTAATCGACTCCAAAAGCTTCCAAACAGGTTTTAATCATTTTTCAATGGATTTTTAGCATGATTATGATATTATTGATGTTGGGCAATAAGCCATGCTTGGAGAGAATCCTACATTTACATGCACATTAATTCCTCAAGGGTTTTGAAAATATATGGACAGTTTGTGAAGGTTTGAAAACTTTTGTGAATGATAGAGATGCTCATGCCCTAGTACGTTGTATACATGATCCTCATGCCCTCAGTTATCATCTTATCACTGTTGTTATGCCCTCTCATGTTTTTGCACAGTCTTATGTTGACTAGTATAAAGCCTCCATCACCATACCACTGATGTCATCATCATTCAATTGCTACTGTCATGTCCATTTGTTTCATATGGTCGTTGTCATGATATTCTTATTTCCCATTTGATGAAACACTGTCCTATGTTTGCTTCCTCCTTTGACAGATTTTGGCCATCATCACAAAGTTGACCACACATTTGAATTTGGTACTCATTGTCAAACTTACTTGTGATCGAAACAGTGATAGTTATTATGCCATTAAAGCAGAGCCATCCTCATGATGATTTTGTTTTCCTTTGATACTTGGGTACATGTGTGACATTGATTGGGTTTTGAGCATACATTGAAACTTTGACTTCACTACACCTATATGAGCATCCATATTGCAGAAAACTTGTTTTCAAAGCCATGTCAGAGATGGATTTAGTTTATAAGCAAGGATATGAGCAGGACAGTGACTCAACCGTTGAGGTTGATGTACTGATATGGAGCATAGCAGTGCGCCAGTAGTGGTAACATATTAGAGAGGCCACAGAGCTTTGTTTGCAGCATCACGACGAGTACTATCTCCACATGGGGTGGAAGGGGTCTCGTTGACTTCATCAGTAGCGCGAGTACTATCTCCACATGGCGTGGAAGGGGTCTCGCCTTATTCATCAGCGTAGGTACATTCACAGGATAATGATAGAGACAAATACATGCTTCGTCACATGAAAGGCCATTATTGGGCTCGCATGCATGTTTCCAAAGCGAGAATGAAGATTCTGAAGAGGAGGTTGAGTGAAGCACTAAAACGGCGGAAAAGGCCTGATCCACTCCGGATTTTGGCCGAGGCTTCGTTGGCCAGGCAAGATACATGATGGAGGGTCTTCACTCTGAATTTGAGCAAATTCGGAGAAATTTTTGACATTTTGAAATTTTTGGTCTCAAAAACAGGTTTTTCAGTTAAGTGGGTCTCGCACTCATATGCTCACTTTTTTTTGGGACACTTGCTGAAGGAAATTTTTACATTTTTGGATTTTTCATGGTAATTTATGCATCCTCAGGCATTACCGAAGCATTTCATCAGATTCTGGATGGTCAAAAAGCTCAAAAAGACCATAAAAACCACCTTGCTGCCACCTTTTGCACCAGCAGGAAGTACTTCTGGGAGAATGAGGTTTTGGAGGGTCAAATGAACTTCAAATTGGAAAATTCCACTTGGGTTGGATAGCCAACATCCCGGGCTTTCCAACGCGCTATCATGAGCTCAATTTGGATGTCGGGAAGTCCTTCAAAATTGGGCTGAAAGTCATGCGACCCACTTGTTTCAGGCATGCGACCCACTTAAATTTTTGGCTGAATTTTCAACTTCCAGCTCAGATTTTCGGCCAGTTTGGACCAGTTTTGCTTGTGGATGAAATTTTTGGGTTTTCATGATGTAAATTTATGTTTGGCATGTAACTTTGGCTTATTTTTATCTATTCTAGAAGATTCACTCTCAAAAAGTAAAAATCATGTAAATGGATCAGTTCCCACTCTTTTAGAGGCAAGTTGTTAGCTGCCTAGATTGTAGTTCCATGATTAGAATTTGTTGAAACTGATCCCTGAAGGAGGAATTCGACCCCTAGAGGTGTGGGAAGGGGTTAGGATGCTCTATATGATGTAATTTCTCAATCATTTTCAGAGGTGGGAGAGGTTGGACTCTTGGGAGACTTTTGGCACCATTGTACATATTTTTTCATATTTTGGCTAAGGAAAGATCAGAGGTTTTGCGGCACTTGTTGGGATCCTTGTGGTGTTTTGTTCTTGATGGTGTTTTCTCTCTGTTTACTGTAAGTTCTTCATGTTTAATGTATGCCATTATTTTCATATGCTTCTGAACTAAATAGAATGAGTAGATGAGGTTGAATCCATCGTTTACCGTGCTCTGCCTTTGAATTCATTTAGTTCTATATGTTTTCGACTGTTTGAAGAGGATCCAAGTTCTTCTTTGCCCTCTTCAGCTCCTCGTCGGTCTGATCCATCCGTATATCCAATTAAAAGCATCAAGACAGTCACCTACCTCGCCCCAACTCGAAATCTGCAAAGGTCTGACCTTATCCCTGGACCCAAAATTTGTTTTCCCATTTCTCCAGCGAAAACCCAAAAATCAAAAATCAAACACACCTATCTCTTTACTAACCTAAAATCAGTTCCCTTTTAAAGTCATCTCGCACCCTATTATTCATTTTATCGAGATTGACGGAGAGAGCCCTCTCCTGCCCTCGTAGGGCTAGCTACGAGGCTAAGCGTGGTTTGATGTAGCCTTGAGTTTTATCTCATTTCAGCCTGAGGTAGATTTGAGCACTAACATATATAACAAAAGGTCTAAATTAAGTTTAGTTGGTAAAGAAAAGATAACAATTGATGTGGAAGAAACAGAGCTTATAGATACCAACGCTAATCTGCCAGAAACAGATGGTTCCACAGTGATTACCAATGAGCCATCCACTAACAGTCAAAATGAAAAATGGCTCAACAATGAGGATGCACAAATGATAGAAAGACAACAAAGCATGGAAGATTCCTCATCCCAAGTAGCTGAGGAAAAAGATTTGGATATCAGGGAAAGATACAAACAAATTAAATCCAAGAATGAAGAGATCAAAACTGAAATCTATTCTCAGTTTTTGAAACAAAAACCAGGTAATCAAAACAAATTCTTGTCAGCATTTGATTACTCAAGTAAAAAACTGATCATATCAGTATTACAGCCCATAGTACCAGTTCCAAAGACAGCTGCTGACTATAAGATATTTGATCTAGAAGTAGCAACAAACAGTATTCATGAATTAGATTAAATGGATTTTCATAGGTAGAGTTCAGAAATGCTATATTCCATTGTTACAACAAAGGCCATGAGTGTTCAAAAACTTGAGAACACTATCACTAACATGCAAGATCAGATGAAACTGGACAAAGCCTCATTATATGCTAAGGATCTGATAAATAAATCCTTAGAAGAATTGGTAATTAAAGTGGGATATGACCCTGCAAATGTCAATCTAGCAGAGTTATTATTAAAGAAGAAGAATGAAGACATTGCAGCCTTGAGGAAACAATTTAAGCTTCCTCCAAGTGAACATCCCCAGGCTAAATAAATCATACAAGAAAATAATGAAAAAGATGACATGATGAACATCATCTTACAACTTACAGGATAGATTAAGGAGATGGAGATTCACATGGAAAAACTTGTCCAAGGAAAGGAAACAATGAAAGCACCAGAGCCACCTACAGTTACTCCCATGATCACTACTGTTACGCCTTCAACTCTAGCTGAAGAGTTGACACCAAAATTTCCACTGGAAATTGCAGTGCCAGTGACTTCATCCACCACATCAGTTGCTAAGTCATCCATAATAACAATACAGCCTAAAGATGAGGCCAGCAAATTAGTGAAAGCTATGGAAGAGATGTCTCTAAATACAAATGAGATCAAAAGGTTAACAAAGATGGTATAAAATCTTGAGAATTCAAACAAATTGGCTCAGATAAATGCAAAAACACATGAGAAAAATGCATCAAACTGAATAAAGAATTGAAGAAGTTGCAAAAGGAGTTAACTTTAAAGGATCAGATATCATACATCAAAAACTACCTTTTTAATAATGTCATTGAAGCCATCCATGATGTGTAGCCTTCAATTTAGGTAATTTTTTAGCAAAGATATTTATTACTAGCAGCCCAAGCAGAAATTCAAAAGACTCAAAGTGTACTGGCTAATAAACCAGAGCAAGCTTTAAGGCTGATCACTTTCCTTAACAACAAAAATAGATAGGAGTTGGAAGAACTCAAGATTACAGACAGGACTACAACTATCCTAGAAATCAAGAAAGTTACTACAAAGAAGAATCTAATGAAGCAACTGGAAGGAAAGTGTGAAAATATGAATACTGACATAACCAGGTTCATGGTCAAATTCACAAATTTGAGGCAAAAAGGATTTCCTAATATTATGGTTGTTAATGATAAACTAATGCCTTAAAATGACTATGATAAAAATATTAGAGAATTTTCAAAGGAGCAGGTAAATAAACCACAAGGATAAGGCATTCCAACAGGGAAAGTTTTACTAAAAAACTTTGAAGACTTATTCTATTTGTAACATGAGATCAAACACTTGTTTGTCATCAAGCCAACCTTTTCCAGATACACTGAAGCTGATGAAAACTTCAAGAAATTGAAAAATATAAAAATTCCTAAAAATTAGGATTGGTAGTCACTCACATATTTATTATGAAGGGTAAAAAAACAAACAGATGAAAAGAGGACAAAACTGTTTTCTAATTTACAGTCAAAACAGATTTTACAGCAGTAAACAGTTTTGACTAAGGGTTAAAGAGTATCAGATTTTAGAGAGTATCAGTGAATAAAGAGAATAAGATAAAGAGTATTAAACAAGGCAGATCAGATTCCAAAAAATATCTAAAGCCAGCAAGGAGGACACCAAGGCAGCCAACTGCATCTTATCCTCGAAACAATTTCTATTTCTTTTGGATAGATAGGACAGCTTGTTGATTTGTTAAGCAGCTGTCTCTATTTTATTGTAATGATGTTTTTATTTCCTTAGATAATCCCTAGAAGCATTCTAGGATATTTTGTAAAATATCATGTATAAATACTTCAACTTTAGAAATATTTTGTGTGGAATAAAATTACTGGAGATTTTTATAGTCATTTTTGTTGGACTTGAAAGCTTTGTGTGTCAAATTTTGAGTAGTAGGCTAGATCAAACCAATTGGCATCATACTTCAAGATTCATGTGATGAGCTATTTGGATTGAAGTATTTCCTTACTTTTCACTATTATCTTTCTTTGTTACATGAATCCATCTATGTTTGTTCTAAATTTGAATGAATAACTAGGAGTATTACTACAGGATTTGTTAAGAGCACCCTATTTTTAACTAGTTATCATTTCTATGTTTTCCTTTGATTTCCAATGTAGGGAACCCTTAATTGCTCCCTCTCTTATTTTACCTCTACCTACTACTTCCTTTTTCTAGATCAAAGGATCATTAATTTCCCTTTATCCCGATCATACCACCTCATAAAAACAACTTTCCAAGATCTTCAAGGGTTATCTATCTTGCCCTGGAAACATTTGACCTTTTGGCCTTGATCCCAATTCTGTTAGCTTGATTTTGAATCCTTAGCCCAATGGACAAATAGATCTCCCACTATCCATCCCTTTAAGTGATTATTTCCCACCAAATCAATCAAAACCAAACCAAAATTGCACATTCATAACTAGCCTAATATTTTACAAATCAAACAAAGTTAAAACTTAAAGAGAGAGCCCTATCTGAACCCTAGGAAGGCTAGATCCTAGAGTTTGAAGTAGGTTTGCGGTTACCTCTAGTGTTCTTTGACTAAAAACCAAAAATCTCACAACTTTAGAATTACTAGAGTGATAACATTACTGGCAACTCGACTGGGGAAATAACCAATCCTCAGTCATAAAAATAACATTAAAGGAAATCATTTTATTCATCCTTTTACTTTAAGATTGCTTTTATAAGTTGTGGGTATTAAAAACTGTAATTTTGGATTCTAGGAAAACTTACTATACCAGGTCTAACCTGGATTCTAAACATGTTATTATAGTAGACAACCCAAACCGAATTGGCAAAAAGAAAAAATAGATAGAAAATTTAGAAGATAAAGTGTCATTAATAAGAGTCAATTCATTACCGCGGGAATTAGCAAGTCTGAAAGATATATATTTTGATCTGAAATTCGAGCATTCTTTATTTAGAAGTAAATATGAAACTGATTTAAAAACTGTTGTTTTAGAACCTATTTTTATTTCATTTTGGGAAACAAAACAGAAAAATATTACAGTAAATTCTAAATCAAAGAAAGTCGAATATCAGACTAAAGTTGAAGAAATTAATACTGCCATTCTCAAAGATATTGATGAAGCTATTGAATTAGCTCAATTATTAGCATATACCACAAAGTCTTCAGTTTCACAGTTATATACTACCATAATACCAGTTGTAGATTCATCTCTATTTGCTACTACATCATATATAGCTTCCAATACCAATACATCTATAGATTCATTTATCCCTAGACTACCTTTACAACCTACAGTACTATTTCCACCATCCACTTCATCCACTGTATCTACTAGCTCACCTTTTGATTTTCCAAACACATCATTCTTATTCCCTAGTAGTTCCACATATATTTCAGTTTCATTCCACAGCACCTCAACTACATCTTTTAGTTCATCAGCTACCACTTCCAGTTCAGCCCCAAACTCTTCTACTTTATCTCCTAGCCAAGCTAAACTTCAAGCTATGGCTGCTAGGTATGCTCCCCTTCTCTTACCAAAACAACGTCATGACATTCCTCAATATTATCAGAATAAAATACAACAGTTTGATGGAACTACCCATTATACTACTCAACAACACATTACTAAAATGCAAACTTCTTTGAACTTCATGAAATTGATGACTCGGATGTTCAAATGAGGTTATTTGCACAAAATTTGACAGGAGAAGTTAAGAAGTGGTTTAAAGGTCTTGCTGCTGGTAATGTAACTGACCTAGCTGTATTTCATAGATTGTTTTTAAATAAATGAAAAATAATCCACTCCAGATATTGTATGAATTTGATGCAATGAAAAGAACTCCAAATAAGTCAGTTCAAGACTACCGCACTAGATATAATAGTGTCTACTATTCCATCCCTGCAAATCTTAAACCCACTACTTATTCTCTCCTACTCAAATTCCCTAATGGATTTGATGCAGACATGGTTTATCAATTGAGGGAAAGAGATGCAAAAACCTTAGAAAGAATGAAAACATATGTTGTTAGTGTAGAAGTAAACATTTTAGCCAAAAAAGCTAGACTTAGGAATGAAAGAAGAGTGACCATTAAAGAAGAAACTTCCACTTCAGATACAAAAATAGGCATGTGTTGAGGAGGTAAATCCCCTCTGCGGACAGAGGCGATCCCTACTAGCCCAGCAGGGGTCTAGCAACAATCAAACAATGTTATGACGCAAGTTCATAATTACGAACGAAAAGGCTAGAGATAGAAGCCTACCTGGATTCCAATGCTAGGATCTGAAGAAGAAGCGTCCCCATTCCTCAGCCTTGGCAGATCACAATCCCTCCACAATCTCCACGGATGAACACCTGCACACGGAAGAAATGAACAGATACAAGCATAGAAACCAGCATACGTAACTAAACGTCAGTCAGAAAGGACGTTACTCACATTAACATGATGGAAAACAGAGTGGAACCATAATCATAATCATCTATTAAATAACCAACGAAGAGAGATTACAACCAAGTTCTGACGTCGTGGTCTCCTTCAGACGGGTCTCTAGTCATCCACGTCTCGCAAAGCTTGCCAAGGAAAGGAAAAACCTCTCCAGAGTCTCGTGAAAATGGTCTCCTTACTTGAGTCAGCCTTAAGGGAAAGAGAGAGTTCTTTACAACACAAAGGCTCTTGGGAATATCGAGATTCAGAGCTTAGACACTTCAAGACTAGCTTGCCATGGATTTGAGCAGGCTTTTATAGATGGGGAAGGAGGGAGTTGGGATCCCTATTATATGGGATTGGCCCTATCAACAAGGAAGGTTCCATGGGAGGTGGCAAAACCACTTCCCTTCCATAGAACTCCCGCAGCCAAACCTCCCAACTCAAGATAGGCAATGGTTTGTGAGTTTGTTGGAACTCAACTTCTACCATCCTTATTTAAAAAACAGTCCCTAAATTGGGTGGCGCGACTACGGCTCTATGACAGAGCGCCAGTTGGCGCGACCTCTTTGCAGGATTTTCCCCATTGGCGCGAGTACTGAACTGCCTGCCCGCGCCAATGCCAAAAGAGATGTTTTTCATGATTTTTTCAAGGAGATGTCTCAAGGGCAAATAAAGCTCATGCTTAGAGGAATGCATTGATGATGTTTTCAAGGCATGACAATGTTCACAGGTCACAGAATGGGTCCTCCATTGTGCGGGAAAGGGAATGGTAGGGACGGTGACAAATTACTGTGTAACAGATGCCCCCTAAAGTATGAGGCCCGAGAGAGAGAGGGGTGAAATGCTTTACGAGAACATGTTCAACTAAAGGCCCGCCGTCGAAAAACCTGCGCAGAAAGATACAACTGATATCTCAAGCACATGATGTATAAGTGGTATGGACGCAGCCATCCGAAACAGAGTATGCTATAATCCGGATCCAGGGTATGGGCGCAGCCATCCAACTAAGATCAAACAAATAGACTCAGGTATGGTCGCAGCCATCCAATCAATGAGTCATGTACATAATGATAATAATCCACAATCGCAGCCTGGATTACAACAGACACAATCCAGGGTCTTGCGCTCCATCTCGACCCAATAGAGTACAAGTTCAAGCATGTGAATATGTGAGTTGAAGTCGAACATGCAAGAACATCGTCTGATTACCAGCCAATGATGAAAGTTGTTAACAGACGCGAGAGAAACCACCAATAATGATAATGGTCCTCAAGGTACCACAGGTACAATCTACGGCGTGCGAATAAATGAGTTGACGTCGAACACCCGCAGAATCACTCGATCGGAGGCCAATGATGTAAACCTCTCGTCGAATGCGACGAACCTGCCATTGAGGCATGCAGGCTCCAAGGTACCATAAGGAGTCTCTAGACCAACTTCCCGGATAATGAGTTGAAGTCGACAGGAAGTGACCTTGATCGAAGGTGGGCCATAATGATTCCCACATCATCGACACGAGACAGAGGAACATGATGTTATGTTGTGAATCAGGATCGTATGAGAAACAGAGGAAGGTTGATATTTGCAGAGGCCAACTTCTCTTGAACACATGAACGACACGACAGTGGACTTGGCAGTATTTGACATCAACGGATCAGAGGTCGTGGTGACGAGGCAGTGAACAGATGAGAGGTCAAAAGAGATTACCCAAACCCATGGAGGCAAAGTGAAGCAACGAGATGAGATGTCCCCCACCCGACACGAATGCAGACAAGTGCCATGTTCAAGAGCGACATACTGCCGAAGACAACGACGATGGTTCCATTTTTTCCCCACCATTTCTGGCGAGTACCCCAATTATTTTTAATAACAAGCTTGAAGGGGATAGCATATGCTTGCGATATAAGTCCGCCCTTCGGGCGAATCCATCCTAGTGCATTTAACGAGTCCTAGGAAGGAGAAACTCGGAGAACGTCATATCGACTAGATCCGATGTCATCAGGGTTTAACGAGTCTGACAAAGGAAGAACTCGGCGTCTTTTCATGTTTAGAGAGTTTGAAAAGACAGCGGAAAAGAAAACTCCACGGGTCCCTTTTCGTAAATAGTTTCCCAGATCCGAAAAGGTAGAAAACAATATCCGGGAAAACCTCCTAGTCGCGATAGGCTAGGGTATTCCTTTTTCGTAATCAATCCATCCCAGCCCGAAAAAGGGTTAAACTTATACTGGGCGGATGTCGATTCGTGTCCATTTTAACGAGATCGAAACGACAAGGGCCTCGGCAATCTTTTCATATTTAGAGAGTCAGAAAAGAGCTGAAAGATGACTCCAGAGTGACTTTTTCGTGTATTTACCGAGTCCGAAAAAGTATAAAATACAACTCGTTTCCATCGTTCAAGTCGCAAAAACCTGCTGCTGCACATACCAAGCAAGCGTAAAACCCATTTTCGACATAACATATGCAAATATTTGATAAAAATTACTTTCAAAACTCATTTAACGTTAAAAAAGTTATAAATATGTCAAATTGGTAAAAACAAAATTACTTTTTACTATTTACCTTGTGGAAAGCAACAGTGGTCCTTTTGGAGCAGAAACTTCTGACGGTGATTGCGACCAATCCAGTTAACCATTCAGCTCCTCGTCTGTCACAGGTAAGAGGCGCTCTTTTGCTCTTCATTTTCATTCATTTTTTAATAGCTGTCCCTTAGAAATCAGTTTTGTGTGGTCATTTTTAGAATTTTAGGGCTGCGCCCATTGGCGCGGGTATCAAGCACGGACCCGCGCCAATGAGCTCTTTTTTGTAAAGGGCTCGCGCCACGTGGCGCGACTGTTGGCAAAACAGCCACGCCAGCGGCCGAACCTTAAATTCCACCCAAAATTTCGACATTTAGACCAAATTGCTTGGAATTTGAAGCTCATCAAAGATCTAACTAAGGGTTTTTGACCATGTGAATGCAGAAAATCACCCAAAATGGAAATCGAATGGAAGGAACGAGAGCACGGAGAAGAGGATGAACAGGCCATGCAAAGCCAAGCTTGCATGAATGCACTTAGAAAATGTGGATTGAAAAAGTTCTTCCTCACGCCATGTTTACGAGCTCAGCCCGAGCTCCTCCAGTATTTAATCAGTATCTGGGACGAACAGGAACAGGTGTTCAGGTTACGAGACCAGGTGTTAGAACTGGAGGTCACCGACGTTTATTTCATCACTGGATTGTCCCGCAGAGGTCCAATCCCCGTACTGACTGGAAGCAGACCATCTGGGGAAAAGATGGAAGAAGTAATGGCACGGGTGTGCCGAGGGGCACAAACAGGATCAGGAAGCAAGAAGGTGGATATCCACACCATCCATGATCTAGCACTGAGAGTAGTTCTCCATACCATTACGCGGGCTGCTGGGTCACAGGCTCCGCATGAAGCCACGAAGACCCAACTCCTACTGGCCTCAGAATGCATGAGTCCCTTACTGTTCAACTGGGCAGAAGCAGTAACTATCAATATGAAAAGGCAGCTCACAAGGTGCAAACAGGGGAAACTGAAACAGTTCGGTTATGGTTCCATCTTGGTATCGTTCATTCTGGAACGCATACCAATCTTCCAGGGCCAAGGGGCCGCAGTGGCGAGTCCGATACCACGAGAGCCACGAATGGTTCGCTGGGCAACATTGATGCCCAGATCTGGAGGTGGCCAACAGATGTCTTGGAGGCCAGAGTTTTTTAGGTGGTTACGGCGCCAGCTGATCGTCGTGGAAGACTGGCCCTATTCGGGAACTGAATTTACCGGGGACCCAGATCTCCCATTACCAGAAGGGGATGATTGGGACGAGGAGCTGGGTAAGACCTCATATTTTGATTTTATGTTTATATGTTTTTTTTTGTTAATACACATTCGTCTTAACACAATTACATATGCATGCAGATGTAGGACCTGAGAGACTAGCCAGGATGTCTCCAATCTCCCGGAGGACACAACTCGCCCCTGAGATTCAGGGGGAAGGCACCGGAGGAGATGAACTGATCCAGAACCTCGAGGGGATTTCCCACGGGATCCCAGACTATGCCCGGCTAGCAGACGTACCGATGGCATACCAGCGCCACACGGTGGGAGTTCCGAGTCGGATCCACCGAATCCTGAGGCGCCTAGTGCGTGCAGTCACGTGCTATCATGAGCACCATGCGGATTAGTCCTTAGGATTTATACCACACCTATTTTTTGAGAGACGTAGCGTCTCCGGATGTACTAAGACGATTATGTATATTTTTTGAGTTTTATGATGCACACTGTGCAAACATTTCGACACACACACATATATATATACATATGACTATTTTGGATGGATCTTTCTTTACATGTGATGATGTTTTCTATATGTCATGCAAATGTCTAATACAGATGTAATCTAATGTATCAGTTACATAACAAACGACCCAAAGCGAAATGTATTCACACAATGTATCTAATCACACATTTCATTTTTACGCAAGCTTAAAAGCACACATGAACACACACATATGCAAACTATGCTTGAAATAAGGAAGACGGGCATGCCCCCCAGCATGATGTCTCAATTCGAGGTGCATGCCCCCCAAGCTTCAGTCCATTGAAAATGGAGTGAAGGTTCAAAACAAAAGTCGAATTGAACTCGTGTTTCATTATTTTAACGAGGTTGACACACTTAAGGAACCATCCTCAAACAACTTGTTTCATTGTTTTTAGGAGCTCGACACAAGTGGAGGAACTATGCTCCAACAACCTTGTTGCATTTTTTAAAGAGCTTGACCCAGGGGGGAAACCGTGCTCTAACCGACTTACATCAAAATGAACCAGAAGGCGGTGCTTCCAAGAGTTCCACTCCTGATGGAAGGGAAACATCCTGGAAGTCAGGACCCAATGCCCCCAGCACCTGATGCACGACGGCATCATCACTGAGCACAGGCACGAGGTAGGTAGACACATAGTTGACCTGCGGCAGAGCAGATACAATGGGTGGATAGAAACCAGGAGGGGGTGATGGCGGACCAGATGCCATATTAGGACCAAAGAACGAAATCTGATCAATGGTCACGATCCGTCCTTCATGTGGAAAGCACATCATGCGAAAGAGGGAGGAGAAAAGTGCTCCCATGGCATAGGTGTAATCGCGCCCCAGGAGCAGATTGAAATCCAAAGGGCCTGGAACGACCATCATGTCCATATGGACGGTTTTACCTCCCAAAGTAACAGGTAACCTTGGAAGGATCCCCAACGGTTGACTCGTTCTTCTATTGATTGTCAACAGATTCTGCGTAACGGGCGCAAGCGGCGGCGAACCGAAAGCTTGCCAGGTAGTTGATGACAGAATACTAACAGAGGCGCCTTCGTCTATAATGGTTCTGGGTACAACCAGACCAAGAGCCTGTACTGTGATCTCGAAAGGCACATAAGACGAAAGGCGAAATCCTGCAAATCGATTCCAATCAAAGGAGGCGACCAAACTACTCGGAGGGGCTACCATCGACAAGCGAAGGTCTTCCCCTGATGTTATGGTAGAAGAATCATCCTCCATAACCTCCATCTCGAAGGCGGGAGGGATATCTTCCGGAGCCTCCATCATGGGAGGCGGAGGAGGAGCTTCTTGAAGTACAGGGACAAGAGAATCTTTCTCCAAGTCTGATGAATCTGAAGAGATTAGAAGGACATGGGGGGTGTCAGATCCACTCTCGACAGAAAAGACCTGGTGCATCGTGGACGGGTCCAGTTCAACCGATCCTACGACCAATGGTTGGTCAGGGACGGATTCGTGAATTTGAATTTCTGGGGGAGTGGGATTGACCAATGATGACTCTTGACCAATCGTAGGATCAGCTAGCGGAGGACTCAAAGAAAGCCGATTGTAACCAGGTGGAAGGCGTGGTGTAGAACCGACTGGGTTGTCCAAGATTTGCTTGGCTTCATCCATATAAGGACAAAGGTGAATGGCATGGTGTCCTTCGCACAACTTACAGGGATTGGTGATCTTACCCTGCTTCTTAGAGTTCTTATCAACAGCAGCTGAAGACGTGCCCACAACTTGACTCCCGGAAGCCAAAGGCAACGGTGGGCGGCCGTTGGACCAGACTTCGAGCACCTTGGGAATGCCAGGGCAGTCTCGAAGAAGATGGTCTCCCGTGCACAACAGGCAAGGGAACTTGACTTTCCGTGGAGGGTTGGAAGGTTTATCGGGAGGAGATATTTCAGAAACAGTGGCTGCACTTTTAGCCTCTCGCTTATCGGACTTCTTCTTCTTTGTCTTCTTCTTCTTCTTCTTAGCCACATGGTTACTTGAATCCAGACTTTCACCAGGCGAAGTAGAAGAGGAGGACGCAGAAACAGGCGAAGAGGGGGAGAGGTCCACCTTGGAATCAACATGAGGTTGTTCAGGTGGAGGAACTGATTGAACAGTAGTGGAGACATTCGGGACAACAGAGGTTGAGAACAACCAAACAGGCAACCCAACAGTTAAATCCGGAAGGGACAACGTCGCCATGTAAGGAGCACCAACATTTCCAAAAGGAGGAAAATGACTAGGATTCCCTTCTGAGGGGATTCCTTGGTTGGTGAACTCTGAAAAAGTTGCCATCAAACTCAAAACCACACACGGGCTGAAAACGAGTTAAGACACATGATCAAACGGTCAACAAGCAATGTCTAAACGGGTGTGTAATCGTGGGCGATTAATTTTACCACATTTGAAAGTAAGAAATTCTACTGTTTCATATTTTAAGAGTCGAGAAACGATAAAAAGATGACTCTATCTCTTTCAGAGTTGACACAAGCGTGAAAGGACAAGCGCTTGATGGTCTTTTCAAGTTTAGGGAGTCAGAAAAGACCAAATGACTACTCAGGAAAAACTAGGCACAAAGGGTGTACCAAATATCCGTGAACTGCAATATACACCTTGGTTTCAATAATGAAACAAAAATCGACCAAGGACTTTCCGTACGTGCAGGTAGTCTCCCCGAATGCTGTGTTCGGTGTATCACGGGTATAGGGCGGCAGACTCGGCTTCCTGTGGATAAAGGATTGAAAACCTAGAGGGGTCTCTCTTTATATACGCGACGGTACGGGGAGCACAAGTCCGTACTAGCGCTGTCTAAAGCCAACAGGCGAACGACAGCTGCTAGGTTTAACGACGCCGGAACACGTCTCTAGCCTAGACCTTCTAAAAATGTTTCGTTAAGTTCCAATGCTGCCTTAGGTTAATTGAATAAATTTTACAATTGATCTTCAATTAAGTTTCAATTTTCAGGCCCTATCGTATGTAGTGTCTCGAAAGACTCCTAAATGCAAAGCTATATGCCACAGTGCAACATTTCGTTCGATGAAAACTAGTTAGAGAAGAGTTGAGAGCTTTTACACAAACGAAATGAACGTAAAACAAACAATGAGATCTTTAATGCAACTAATGCAATTGAAAACTTTTCATTCAAAACACTAATCACCAGCGATATGGAAAAGATCACAATTTTCACTAATTAACAAAAGCAAAAGAGATTTATTTTTTTTTTATTTTCAATGTTTAAGAGCCAATATGCACTAAACAATCTTGAAAACAAACGGAACAACTTGAGAAATGATTTCCAAGGGGGCGAAACAAACAAATTTCACTCAACAACACAAGCAATCAGATCCCCAAATCGACCAAAGTCTCTCAAAGTGAAGAAAAGACTCAAAAGCTTCCAATGGACCGTGTGATCTAGGTCCAAGGCAAGACCAAACGAATTTCGAATGAAGGAATGAATAATCACCCAAAAATCGCAACAAAACAATGAACAACTGCTTAGAGAATGTGGAGAATCAATCAGATAGTTGACAGGACAATCAAAACACCAAAACTCCCAAGGAGGGCTCGATACACCAAGCCACTAGATGCCCTAGGGCTTAAAACGTGAAATCGGTAGATAAAAGCAAACAACCAAAGGACAGAGGTGAATTCCCAGCCAAACAGGACTCCAACACACTCAGGCAGTCAGCAAATCAAGAAGAAAAACACTGATCAAATCCAGAGAGCTCAGAAATGAGGAAACTCAAAAATCTTACAGGGGTGGCGCGACTGTAAGTGTGAAACTGGCGCCAGAAAGCAATTGGCGCGGGCTGGACAAAGGCAACATGCGCCAATTGGCGCGACTGTCGGGTTAAAAACCGCGCCAGTCGAGTTTCTCAGCCAAAAATTAAAAACAAGCTACTCCAGAAACAGACCAATGCAAGCTAAGCAATCCAAGAAGCAAAAACAAACAAAGAACCCAACCCAGAAGGTTCATCAAGCAAGGAAAAGCAAGATACAAACAGCAAGGCAAGACAAAGACTCCAAGTTGTTCAGTCCGTAAACCAAACCGGAGATTGACTGAAGTAGCATTGATCTACTCCGCTAATGCAGGGCAAAAGCGTTTCGAAGGCTATCTGGCTGTACTTCAGGCTCCGTCTATAGTTTACAAATCAAACAACAAGCTGGATCCCCAGCGGAGTCGCCAATTTGTTGAGGAGGTAAATCCTCTCTGCGGATAGAGGCGATCCCTACTAGCCCAGCAGGGGTCTAGCAACAATCAAACAATGTTATGACGCAAGTTCCTAATTACGAATGAAAAGGCTGGAGATAGAAGCCTACCTGGATTCCAACGCTAGGATCTGAAGAAGAAGCGTCCCCGTTCCTCAGCCTTGGCAGATCACAATCCCTCCACGATCTCCGCGGATGAACACCTGCACACGAAAGAAACGAACAGATACAAGCATAGAAACCAGCATACGTAACTAAACGTCAGTCAGAAAGGACGTTACTCACATTAACATGATGGAAAACAGAGTGGAACCATAATCATAATCATCTATTAAATAACCAGCAAAGAGATATTACAACCAAGTTCTGACGTCGTGGTCTCCTTCGGACGGGTCTCCAGTCGTCCACGTCTCGCAAAGCTCGCCAAGGAAAGGAAAAACCTCTCCAGAGTCTCGTGACAATGGTCTCCTTACTTGAGTCAGCCTTAAGGGAAAGAGAGAGTTCTTTACAACACAAAGGCTCTTGGGAATATGGAGATTCAGAGCTTAGGCCCTTCAAGACTAGCTTGCCATGGATTTGAGCAGGCTTTTATAGATGGGGAAGGAGGGAGTTGGGATCCCTATTATTATGGGATTGGCCCTATCAACAAGGAAGGTTCCATGGAAGGTGGCAAAACCACTTCCCCTCCATAGAACTCCCGCAGCCAAACCTCCCAACTCAAGATAGGCAATGGTTTGTGAGTTTGTTGGAACTCAACTTCCGCCATCCTTATTTAAAAAACAGTCCCTAAAATGGGTGGCGCGACTGCTGCTCTATGACAGAGCGCCAGGTGGCGCGACCTCTTTGCAGGATCTTCCCCATTGGCGCGAGTGCTGAACTTCCTGCCCGCGCCAATGCCAAAAGGGATGTTTTTCATGATTTTTGCAAGGAGATGTCTCAAGGGAAAATAAAGCTCATGCTTAGAGGAATGCATTGATGATGTTTTCAAGGCATGACAATGTTCACAGGTCACAGAATGGGTCCTCCATGTTGCGGGACGGGGAATGGTAGGGACGGTGACAAATTACTGTGTAACAGCATGTTAGATAAAAATTTAGAGAGGTTGATGGATAGACTAGATAATATAGAAATAATACCTCAATGGGATAATCAACAACAAATCAGAAATCCCAATTTTAGGAAAAACACAAATTCAGGAAAAGCAAAAAAAACAGCACCAGACCAAACAATAAGGCCCCCCTTCCAAGAGAACTATGTTGAAATTTCTCAGAATTATGATGATGATGAGAATATAATAAATCTAATGGGAATAGATGACAATAATATTATTTTTCTCACTCAGGAAGATCAAGAATTATTCGAACTCCAACAACTCAAATTAGATTCAAGTGAATCCTTTGATTATAAACAAGGTTATGATTATGCTTTAAATGAAATCCACAATCAATATAACCTTAGAAATAAGAAAAACAATGAGTCTTCTACCAAGAAAACTGCCTAAACACAGAATAAGAAAACAGTAGAAGCTCCCAAAACAAAAGTTCTGCAAATTCTCCCAAAGGAAAATAAGAAAAACTCCAATTCTTCCCAAAACATTACCAGTCCTAAAAATGCATCAAGCCCTAATATTCTTGATATTACTGATGAAGTTGCTCAAAATACAAAATATTCACAAAAATCTACAGTTGCAAAAGCTTATAATTCTGTTAAAACAGCAAATTTAGGTCCTAAAATACCCTCTGCTGATCCTAAATCAATAGATCCAAAATCTGTTATTTCAAAAACACCTGATGATAATTCTAAGTTTGAAAAAACATCTATTTCTTCACAAACAATCCCTGAAAAGAAAAATAAGAGCAGTAAAACACAAGAAACTCAAGCAGAGAATGTCAAACCATTGAAAATGAAAACATAACTGTAGAGAAACAAGATAAACCAAGCCAAACTACAGTTACCAAGGAAGAATTAATACAAATCAGTAAATCTCAACCTTCATTTAATATACAAAATGAGATTTCAAAATTAAAAATACCAATTCCTTTGACAGAATTGGTAAAACATGACTTGTATAAATCAACTATTGCTGAGACATTAAACTTAAATGATGGAGAAGATTCCATGAACTTAAATGATGATCAGCCAGAGTTGATTTTTGGTCCAGATGTAAATGGAAAACATGCAGATGGAGCAGTTCCTCCATTTTATATCAGTCTTACCATTCATGATCAAATTTTACACAATGCAATGCTAGATTCAGGAGCTTCCCATAATATGATTCCCAAAGCCATAATGGAAACTCTAAATTTAGAAATCACAAGGACCTACAAAGATTTGTTTTCATTTGATTCAAGTAAATTTAAATGCCTAGGTTTAATCAAATATTTATGTGTAACACTAGTTCAATATCCTGGTAAGAGTATATTAATGGACATTGTAGTAGCTGATATCCCACCTAAATATGGAATGTTACTTTCTCGCTCATGGGGAGCAAAATTATAGGGATATCTACAATTGGACATGTCTTATGCTACTATATCAATTTTTGGTCAGCCTAAGAAGTTATATAGGGAAACATTGATGAAGTGCATATTCAGTAGTGCTGAAAGATCTATAAATTACCCAATTTACTCTACACCAACTAAACTGACCTTGATTCTTTTATCTTATTTAACTTTGAAACTAATGAAATCCAAACTGAACTAATAGAGAAAAAGAAATCCCAAACAATGATAATATATTTCATGAATCTTTATGGCATTTAGACTTTGATGGTTCAGTAAATAAATTAGGAGCAAGAGCAGGAGTTTGGATAACCAACATGGAGACTAATCACTCCGAAGGTCATGCTTTTAGGCTTAATTTCAAATGTACTAATAATATGGCTGAGTATGAAGCCCTCATTCTAGGATTCCAAATTATTAGGAACTCAGAAGGTAAAATAATATTGATCATGGGAGATTCAGAGTTGATCATAAAAGAAATAAATGGAGTATATTCTGTTTACAATCCTAGATTAAGCCGATACAGAGACATTGTGCTATATTTAACTGATGATCTATTGGAATGTAAATTTGCTGCTATACTGTTACACAGTAATTTGTCACCATCCCTACCATTCCCCGTCCCGCACAATGGAGGACCCATTTTGTGACCTGTGAACATTCTCATGCCTTGAAAACATCATCAATGCATTCCTCTAAGCATGAGCTTCATTTTCCCTAAAGACATCTCCTTGCAAAAATCATGAAAAACATCCCTTTTTGCATTGGCGCGGGCAGACAGTTCAGTACTCGCGCCAATGGGGAAAATCCTGCAAAGAGGTCGCGCCAACTGGCGCTCTATCCCATAGCAGTAACCACTCCACCCAATTTAAGGACTGTTTTTTAAATAAAGATGGCAGAAGTTGAGTTCCAACAAACTCAGAAACCATTGCCTATCTTGAGTTGGGAGGTTTGGCTGCGGAAGTTCTATGGAAGGGAAGTGGTTTTGCCACCTCCCATGGAACCTTCCTTGTTGATAGGGCCAATCCCACAATAATAGGGATCCCAACTCCCTCCTTCCCCATCTATAAAATCCTACTCAATTCCATGGCAAGCTAGTCTTGAAGTGCCTAAGCTTTGAATCTCCAAATTCCCAAGAGCCTTTGTCCTGTAAGAGCCCTCTTTCCTCCCTTAAGGCTGACTCAAGTAAGGAGACTATTGTCGAGAGACTCAGGAGAGGTTTGCCCTTTCCCTGGTGAGCTTTGCGAGACATGAACGACTGGAGACCCATCCGAAGGAGACCACGACGTCAGAACTTTGGTTGTAATCTCTTTCGATCGTTATTTAATGAATGATTACGATTATGGTTCCACTCTGTTTTCAATGATGTTAATATGAGTAATATCTTTTCTGACTGATATTGAGTTACGTATGCCGGATTTTATGCTTGTATCTGTTTGTTTCTTGCATGTGCAGGTGTCCACCCACGGAGATCGTTGGAGGATCGTGATCTGCCGAGGCTGAGGAACGGGAATGCTCTCTTCTTCAGATCGTAGCATTGGAATCCAGGTAGACTTCTATCTCTAGTCTTTTCATTCGTAACTAGGGACTTGCGTCGTAACATTTCTGATTGTTTCTAGACCCCTGCTGGGCTAGTAGGGATCGCCTCTGTCCGCAGAGGGGATTTACCTCCTCAACATATACCTACAAAACAAAATATACAAGCTCATTGTCTATCAAATTTTTCTAGTACATGCAATTTACCATTCCAACCTAATCAAAGATATACTGCTGAAGTCAAACATAGACCAATAATTCTAGACAACTTAAAATATTGGAAAAAATTTTCTCAAGATGAACAGATTTACAAGTTTATAAACAACGAAGGTGAATTTCGGAATTGTAAGATAGACACAGATGGTACTATAGATAAATATTTATATTGTGAAATAGATTTAAATAACATAGATGTAAATAAAGTAAAGTTTGCTAAACCAACTAGATTTAGTCAAGCAGATATAGGTAATTTAGAGAAAGTAGAGATTGACGAAATTAATGATGATGAATCTGACATATTAAACCTTAATGATAATTTCTTACCCAAAGGTTTAACTCCTTTAGAAGATTTTTTTTACTCCAATGATGTAGCTAGAAAACCCAAAATGGAGCCATTAAGATCTAATTTAGAAGAATGCAATATTGGTACAGAGTTAAAACCCAAAATAATCAACCTTTCCAAAATCTTACCTCAACAAGAAAAGGAGAAATATATTGCTCTTTTAAAAGAATATCAAGATGTTTTCACTTGGAGTTATGAGGATCTCAAATCTTATGATACCAACATAATTCAACATAAAATTCCAATAAAAGAAGATCAAAAGCCCTTTAAACAAAATTTGAGAATAATTAATCCTATTTTATTACCTTTGATAGAAAAAGAAGTGAAAATAATGTATGATGCACAGATAATTGCACCAATCAAATATTATGATTGGGTTTCCAACCTAGTTCCAACAAGAAAGAAAACAGGAGAGATTATATTATGTGTCAACTTTAGAAATCTTTAAAAAGTATCCTTAAAGGATAATTACCCTTTACCTAAAATGGATCACATATTACAAAGGGTAGTTGGTTCTTCTAGGATTTCATTATTAGATGGTTTTTTAGGATATAACTAGATCTTAGTCCAAAAAAAAGATCAGGCCAAAACAGCTTTTACCACTCCTTGGGGCACTTTTATGTATGTAAAAATGCCTTTTGGTATAATGAATGCAGGGGAAACCTTTAAAAGAGCTATGGACATAGCTTTGGCTAAGGAAATACATTATTTCTTACTGATTTACTTAGATGACATTACTGTGTTTTCCAAAACTGATAATGAACACCAGGATCATCTTAGACAAGTCTTTATTAAATGCAGGAAATTTGGCATCTCTTTAAACGCTAAGAAAAGTTTATTTGGATTAGAATAAGGCAAGTTACTTGGACACATAATTTCAAAAGAAGGAATCAGAATAGATCTTGCTAGGATAGAAGAAACTCTTAACATCAGTCCACCAAGAAACATCAAAGAATTGCAAGCCTTTTTAGGTAAGATAATTTTTTTAAGAAGATCCATATCAAATTTAGCTGAGATAATTAGAGAATTAAACAACATGCTTAAAAAAGACTCAGATCTTAAATGGAATATTGAGGCCAAGCAGTCATTTGAATCCATAAAACAGGCCTTAACTAAAACTCCAGTCCTAAGAAGTCTTGACTTTAAGAAAGATTTCATGATTTTTTCATTTGCTTCAGAACATATCATTTTTGTAGTTTTACTACAGAAAAATGACCAGGGATTTGAACAACCCATAGCTTTCTTTAGTAAGACCCTTAGAGATTCCCCTTTGAAGTACAACATCATGGAGAAACAATTCTTGGCTTTGGTAAAGGCCATTAAATATTTCAGGGTTTATATTCTCTATTCTCACATTATTGCCTATGTCCCAAATTCTGTAGTAAAAGACATTCTTACTTAGGATGGTCCTGATGGAAGAAGAGGTAAGTGGATTGCCACTATTTTAGAATATGACATAGAGATAAAACCCACAAATCTCATCAAAGGTCAAGGATTAGCCAGACTTATGGTTGAATCTAATCGTAATGCCCTAGACATAAATTTTATTGCCCAAATAGATGATCAGGAAGAGATGGCGACTCCAACGATCAGTGAAACATTTTCAGACTCACCTTGGTATAAAAATATCATATTTGTACTACTAAACTTATAAGATCATCTTGGATTATCAAGAACCAAAGCCATATTTTTAAAACTAAAGGCAGTAAGATTTTGTATTTTAGATAATGTAATTTTTTGGAGAGATCATTGTGGGATTTTATTAAATTGTTTATTAAAGGAAGAAGCTGAAAAAATACTTTAAGAATTTCATGCAGGTGATTATGGATGAAATTTATACTGGAAAACCACTGTAGACAATATCCTAAGAGTTGGTTTTTACTGGCCTACCTTGTTTGCTGATGTCAAAAAGTTTGTGACTTCCTGTCACAAGTGCCAATTTTTTTAGGGTAAGAAAAAACTATTACCCCTGCCTTTAAAGCCTATTTCAACTAAAATTTCATTTCAAAAATGGGGTTTAGACTTCATTGGTGAAATTCACCATCCATATTCAAGCCAACATAAGTGGATTTTGACAACCACTGACTATTTTACCAAGTGGATTGAAGCCATACCCTCCAGACAAGCCATAGATACTGTCATTATCTCCTTCCTAGAAAATAACATTCTTTCAAGATTTGGATGTCCCCAAAAGATAATTACTAACAATGCAACAGCAATCAAATCCAAAAATATGATTTATTTTTACCATAAATAACATATTACCCTAGGCCACTCTACTACACATTACCCTCAAGGTAATGGCCTAGCTGAATCCTCAAATAAAAGCTTTGTAAACATCATTAAAAAACTAATGGAAAATAACAAATAATGTTGGAACAAGAAATTAGTCAATGCCTTATGGGCAGATAGACTTACAACTAATAAATCTATTGGTACATCTCCTTACCAGCTTGTCTATGGAATGGATTTTGTTTTTCCATCCTCTTTAGGAGTGCTAGTGATGAATATTATCCAAGAATTACAGGTTGAAAAAAATAACATTCAGAGAAGGATTAATCAAACTATTCACTTGCAGCAAACAAGAGAAGAATTTTATGTTAAATCCCAAGTTATCCAGGATAAAATAAATAATTTTTTTGATAAAAAGAGTAAAGAGGATGATTTTTAAATTGGAGACCAAGTGTTAAAGTGGGATTCTAGAAGAGAAGACAAAGTTAAACATGGAAAATTTGATTTTCTGTGGAAAGGAACTTATGTGATTTATGGGTATAGAGGTAATAATGCTTTCTTATTGAAAGAATTGGATGGAACAGTTATGCAAGAAGGACCAGTAAATGGCAGAATGCCGAAGCACTACTATTCATCTGAGATAACCAATAGTTGGTCTCATTTACTTTTGACCATTGTACATATACATTGAAGCTTTTAGATTGGATTGGATTTTTTCCTAAAAAATTTCAAGCCTGGAGATAAGGCCCTAAGCTTTGATATGTAAAATATCATAAATATGAGTTATTGTAGAAATCAAACTCTTACAGGAGGATCATCACAATCAAAGGTCAAAGGCTACTAGTCTTAAAGTTCTTCATATTTCACCAGGAAATTCCATCCCCATGTGGAGCCACTATTAGGGTCCTATAATAATAGGGTTCATAAATTTTGAATTGACTTTGATAGTCTTGTAAATATGTACATACCTTTCTTTCTGCAAGTTGCTTTCCCATATTTTGAAAAAATGAAAAATAATAAAAAGCCAAAAAGAGGGTAAAAAGTCCTAAAATAAAGATCAAGGGACTTAGAAAAATATAGACCCCAAAAGAAAAAAGGAGAAAAAATAAGACCTGAAAGTGAACAAGTCCAAATGCCACTACTTGTACCTTTACTTCAAGAATAATGATTATGTGCAGAGTGTCAATAAATGTCATAATCCATGATCAGTTAAACATTTTAATATTAACTTTTCATGTTTTCAATTTCATGTTTTAGATAGAGAATAAAGATTTGTCAAATAGTTTAAACTTGATAAATCAGTAGATAGGTAGAGAATAATGAGGAACTCAACAGTTGAATCTGAGCCCTCGGATGAAATAAGGTAGAATTAGATAGTTTTATGCTTTGAAAGAAAGTAGTTTTAGGGTTGCAAGCCTAAATGGACACATGAAAATGAAGGAAAAAAGTTAGAAATAAATATGGGTAGGTAGAAATCAGTTGAGCAAGCATGTAATAAAGCATCATTAGGAAAAAATCACTAATTTTCCCTCCCCTGCAAATATTCAGTATTCCAAACTATCAGTCAAAAAGGCTCAGATCATTTCTCTGACTTTTGTTGGGACCGAACCCAAGGCTTGATGACTGGTTAGTTAAAAATATTTAGTTCCTACATTAAACCCACATTTATCAACATTTACCCTTCATTCATAAATCATAATTCCTTTTTCCTAAGTAAAAACCCATTTTACTTAGTAAAAATACAACCCTAAATAATTAACTTCGTTCCCTTTCAAAATCATTCATAAAATCCTCAAAATGCATTTATCCTAAGTATAAGTGAAATAATACAACAAAGATAAACAATGCTTTATTTTTTACACTTTACTTAGAGATTAACATGTGTTTTGTTTCCATTTCAATACCCTTTTTCATATTAACTTCTAACTAAAACTATTAAACCCCTAAACTACACCCTCCTGTATATATTAATACCCTTGTATTTTAATAAACCCACAAAACCCTCTATTTAAAGTTTAGACCAATGTTTTATATCCCATGTGCGCAAATATAAAACCCCGCCCAATTATCCCATTGGTCTAAACATACCTATATGCTAATATCTCGCCCCTGTAGTTTTAAACAACTATTCGTGTTAATAAAACTATATAATAACAAACCTGCGCTCGTATATGATTAATTGAAACATTTTACAATGTTTTAAATTAAAACCTTATATATGTCGTATTACATAAAGCCTAAGGTTTAAACTTTATTAAAACACACTTTGATAAATATTAATCCATTTCCATTGCATATAACAAACCCCGGCCCCACTCCCATTCCAGCGCACCTTCCCAACCAATCTGGGTCGTTCGCAAACGAACCCCAGATCCAACGGTGAAAACACAATGTCACGTAGAAAAGTTGCGCGATCACTCAAGCGCCAAATCTATGAAAAATGGGTTGTTTTACAATTTTATCTCTCCTCCGCGTGCCCATTTCTCATTGGATCATGTGGGTTCAAACCGAAACCACTTACTGCCAAAATGTCACGCGATAACCACTATGGTTTTTGATCCCGTGAAGCTCGAAACCACCCTTCCTGCTCAATATGACCATCATTCATTGCAGACTTAATGAAACCAAAAAATTCCCAATAAACATATGAAATTGCTTTCATTTACTTTTCTACTGCGCATAAGCCCTGCATGAAGCCTTCCGACTATTAAAACAAAGTTGTTTCCGCCATTTCTATGCCCAAAAGCCTACAAAATCTACCCTGTCACCAATGAAGACTGCTGAGTAGTGTTTACATTGCTCCACAGAAGCTGTTGTTTCATTGAAAACCTTAGATACATCTTCCGAAGCCCAATACCTACATACAACAGGCATTTTTCTAAAATTCGAACCAACAATCGATTTGAAAGACCTTTTAAAGAACAAAAACACACTTAGAGTTTAAAAAATGAATTATTGAAACTATTAAAAAGCCCAAAAAATAGGCCAAACCGTGTCAATTTTTTTCTGGAAACCTTATTTTACTGTTGCGCACTATTGTGAGAGGAAATTGTGAGTTTTTTTCAATCTTATGAACTATTTCAAGCTCTAAATCAAAACATAAAACCTCTGAAGGTATCCTAAGCCTCTGCGGCCTATTTTAAAATACTTTCAACCCTATTTCTCAGTCAAAGTCTCAGGAAACCCTTGTTTCTTGTTTTAAACCAGTCAAAAGCCTGTAAACCTCTTTGATATACCTAATTGGAAAGAAAACCCAAAGAAAAATATATACTTTGCCTAATTTATCCAATAAATCCTCTGCAAAAGTAAATATACTCCTGCAAACTGCCTAAACTTGCAGAAGTAGCCCAAAATGCCTAAAAAGCAGAGTAAAATCAAGCTTGAAGGTTCCAAAGTACCTAAACCAACCCCTTTTATAACTTCTAAAACTTCCATAGTGGTAAATCCTCTTCAACCACATGTTGTTGATGTTGAACACATCACACTAGTTGATACTGATTATAAGATAGCAGATCCCATTGTTGAATTTAACTTGCTTGATATTCATAATTGGAGCTATGAGAAATCATTAGATAATGATGAAGAAGTCTAGATTTGGGAATCTCAATTGCCCAAGTATGTTGTCCCATTAACTCATCCATGTCAAGAGGTCATTAGATTATGTTAGCAATATTATGTACATGATCAAAGAGCCATAGTCAATGCTAATAAATAATTGCTTTTCACCATCACTGCTCAATCTATCAATCAAATGTTATAGCTTCAGCCTTACCCCCAAGCAGTCCCTTTACCCATAAAGGCCTTAACCCAGTTGTACATTGGCCTAGATTTTCCCAAGAGATTCATGATTTTCCAAACATTCATGCTTTCACATGTAGAAATTCCTAAACTAAATCCCTCATATTCTACTGCTAAATTCACAAAAGGTTCAAGGCAGGTGATTTCCATGCTTTCATTCATCCTGGGGTACTTTATTGATGAACACACTGATGAATCCATCCTGGGTTTCTTATCCACTTTCACACCAAGTCAACCCCCATCTGTAATTTTTTATTATGCTGGTTATATTGCAAATAATATCCATAATCAATTGATCAAATTTCCAACTGAAGGAGTGTTTAGATACGCTTCTTTCCTCTTCCATATGTTTTTATACTTCCAATAAGATAAATTTCCAGTTACTCTTCAAAATTTGGACATAGAGGGAAATCCTCTTTCTTTCATTTTCTAGACATCTTTGCTCAGAAAAGAAGGTGCAAATTTCACATATTCAGAGTTTTCAGAGTTATTTTTTACATCCATTGATCACAATGTTAACCAAAGTAGAGCAGCCAAGAATAAATGAAGAAATGAAAAAGATATTGCAGTTTTTAGAGTAGATTAAGGTTGGTGACTGGTATCTATATGAAAAATATACCGAAATCAGAGTATTTGGGTCAAACTTGTTACCCAAGCATGTTTCAATGAGGATCTTTGCCTTGGAATATATCAGGAAGATATTAAATTCTGATTCTATAAATTTCATGGTAGCAAAGAAGAAAACTCAATTCAAACTAAAGAATCAGATAGGGCCATTTATTTGCAATCATAGGGATGCTAAAAAAGAGGCAACTAAGCAACTATTGGAATACAAATTTGAGGAAAGTTTTCCTTGGAATTATGATCCATAAGGGATCCTGAGTAAACTAAGGGTTAAATGAAAATTAACCCCCTTCATCCATGAAGCAAATCCAGAGATAGAAATATTTATAAATCAGATTGAGTGGACTGAAAATACCTTAACAGATGCAGTAAACAAAAGTGATACTAGTCTCACTTTGGAGACTGCGAATCAACCAGAAAATTCCACTAAGAGAATAAGGGAAGAAGGAGCATATGTTGCATGTTAGTCATCAGTATTTTTCACTTGTTGGCGATGACTAGTTCTGATAGCCAAGTTTTCTAGCAGCTGATCCAAAAATTTGTCATATTTTCCAGTTGGGAAAACATCCATAAAACTTTTTTTCCCTCCTACTTTTCAGTCCGCCCATGATGAGATGAAACCTCATTATCAAATCCTACCTAGTCTCAACCATACTATTCTTCCAATCAGCCCTAAAGAAACAATCCAAATCTGTCCAAACAAGTCTTCCCTAAGTTAGGAAGTGGCGCTTTAGGTTTTTCTCCCTTGGCGAACTATCCAAAAGCCAAAGAACCCCCATCTGCTATAGACCAGTCATAACAGACCTTCCCATTCTACAAACAAAGTTGGTTACAGCCCTAGGTCGCGCTACTAATACACCCTCAAGTCTCAGCAATACATAGACCATAAGTCAAGATGATTTTAGGTGTTTTTTACAGTGTTTTGATGGATCTTTCAAAGACAGAGACATACCAGCATCTTAGAAGACAATTTTTGGCTCCACATGAGAAGACATTTGCTTCTCAATGTGATCTTGAGCCTGGGATGCAGCTACAGAGCAAAGAGTTTTTCATCAAGCTCTTGCGACCACGTTCAAAGCCTGAAAGGACAGTAAAAGGAAAAATAGCACTGTCACAAGGCTGATGATATAACATGACTAAAAAACCTCCTTCATCTATAAGCAGAGGGTTTTTGAAGACTGAAGAACCTCCTTCATCTACAAGCAGAGGGTTGAAAGCACCTCCTTCATCTATAAGCAGAGGGCAGATGGAAAAAGTTTGATTCTAAGAGCTGCACTAACTGTGAAGATAAACTTTGAAGCACAGTGAGACAGAAAATGAAGGTCTCTACATGAAAATGATGATTAAAAGAAAAGGTAAAGTAGCAGGCTTCAAAGATCTATTTGTATGATTTTCATTATTATTTGAGCAACAATGAGAAGCTAGTTGGTTCAGCATCATTGAAGAAAAATTGTTAAGACAGATGTCCAAAAGGGTCAAATAGTCTTGGGCGCCAACTAACTTCTCTCATCATGTATAAGAGGAAACACCATCAATATGTTCATCAGACAGCCTTCATATGGCTAAGACAGAAGGTTGAAAGAACATCAGGCATTTGTGTCAGGAGAAGCCTCCTTCATTCATAAGTAGAGGGCCAGAGCAGTGCTTGATTCTATAGTTTTCACTGACGGATAGACAAATTGTAAACACAAATAGGAGACAGTTGAAACAGAGAAATGATGTAAAAAAAAAAGAAGGAAAGCAGGGGTGCCACTGTGATCCAAGAGGTTAAACTTGTATCTTATCAAGGTTTCTTTCAAAAATGCAGTCCCTTATGAAAAAGGGTCAAAGTCAGAAGATGAGCTTAAAAGACACCTAACAGTTGAAATCAGTTTCATAGTGGGCATCATTAACTCCAAAGCATCAAGAGAAAACAATGTCAGATTGGGTTTTAAAAAGGGTAAATCCACCTCCTTGAAAAATGGCAAAGGTGCTTCATAACTCATTGGTGTATTGTCGAGCAAATTTTACATGTTGAAAATGACACTAAAAGGGGTCAGCAGTGGCAAAGTTTCTCATTTAAATAAAGCACAATGAAAATGTAGTGTAGGAGATTTGAAACTCCTAAATAATTTTTTTTTACCTAAAGCAAAGTTCTCACTATGCTACTTTTTAAAAAATCAAACTTCACCTTTTTATCAAAAATTGGTGCAAAGGGGAGTTAAAAGCTTTCCAAAAAGCCTTCAAAACCTCCACCAAGTGAACGTGAGAAGGGCTCAGATTTGTTCACTTTCAAAAGGGTTAGGGACTGTTGTCGATCCAATTTTCAAATTCCCAAGTACAAGAAAAACTCCTCTTGCTGTCTACAAGACTGAAGAAAGGAGTTGTGATTGAAAAAACAAAGTTTTTTTGGGCTTAAGGTTGCACGGCGCGCCTGTACAACCGCGCGGCACGTTTAAGCCCACTTTTTACACAGGATTACATTGTGGCGCGACGCGCCTGTAGGAGCGTGTGGCACGCGTGTAGCCTCTGGTCACAAGGGCCCAACAAGTGACCCGACTGTGTTTTGCGCGAAGTTCTCTCCTTCCAACGTGTCGCGCATGAATCCAGTGGTCAAAAGGTCTCCAAACAAATCCCACAGTGGCTCCAACTCTCAAGCAAGTATTTCCATCATGTTTTAAGGTATTTGTCTTGCCCCCCTTACAAATTTAAAACTACTAAATGGTTTTTGAGGCAAACAAAGGTCTCGGTGTAAATCAAGATATTTTGAGTGACTGTTTTGAAAGACGGTTACTGCTAAAACATTACCTTCCTATTTAAGGGGGTGGTCAAGCATTTAAGACATCCAAATTGCTGTGGCACAAAAATAAACTCCGTCAGCTGTGTGCATTGGTAAAAACAGGGTTAAGGAGGGTTAAGGTGTTTGTTTAAAAATATGGGTTTGCAATAGCTATGTTTGCCCAGCAGTGAGCATGACCAAATGGTGGTTTCCTTTTAATGTTTCAAAAACCTATAACTGCCCTCCAAATAGTTTTACAATAGTACAAACAGTGTCCAAAAGGAGTGACAGGGTTTTGAAAAGTGAAACAGTGGGTCCATTTTCAAATAACAGTGATCATGGTGTAAGGATTCTTGTCATTTCAGAGATCTCCTCTATGTGTTAAAAGGACAAAAAACAATGTTTGCTCTTTCATTTCATGAAGCAGAGTTAGTAAGTGAAGATACCATTACATTTGGAGGTATTGTCAAAATTTTGTGTGAAGAACAGTGAATACAAGGAGTGTGTTGATTATGATGAGTTTCTGTTATTAGTCTCCTACAGGGCTGTTTTTTGCTCACACCAAACACAAGGAGCCATGTCACCTTGCACTCTCACAGTGAATTTTTGACTGTGTATCCTTTGATTGACTGTGTAATGGTTAGTGAATTTACCTATTGATTGGCATACAAAGAAGAGATAGCAGAGTTTTGAATTGAGAAGGATTTTTTTCCTGCCTTTATCTAAAAAACAAGGTTGTCCTATTGTCCTCAAAACACCAAAGTTGGATGACCTTGCCATGAACACAGAAAGGTCATTTTTACTGTGTTTATCTTTGTTGACTATGTGCTTATTATAAACATTGGATGTTTGGCATACAAAGGGAGGAAAAGACAGTGTTTTGAAAGGGCAGAGAATTTTGTGTTAAAAGGGCATCTCACACAACATTTAAAGCCATTTTACCTTGATTAAACAGTGATTGACAGCTGAGGCAGAGTTTTGATTAAAGAAGAAATTTCAAGAACTTTTAAGGCAGTTTGGTGCTGCAGAAGCACATCCAAGACAAGATGCCTCCCAGGCAGGATAGCAGGAGTGGATTGCACAAAAGGTATGAGCCTATTTCCACCGAAGAAGTGAATGCACACCCATCAGTTCTTTTCAATTTCCATGAGGTCGGGTGCTTGGATTTTTGCCAAAGGATTCAAGAGGTGAAGAGTTTCTCTCCTCTAACACACCTTTACACTTTGAGGTTCAGAGACAAACATTTCCAGTTGGCTGGCCTTGACTTCGAATTCTCCCCAAGATCCATATCCAAGGCTACTAAAATTCCTTATATTGGCGAGAAATGGTTTAAACAAAGCCATTTGGATTTATATGATTACAAACCCTTCCTCAAGCCTAAACATGGAGATGTTTGTCCTACTATTTTCCCTTTCTCATACCTTTTAGCTAGCTTTGCCCCCCTCATGAAGATTATCATGAAGTACTTTACTTATGAGGGAAGATTCTCCCGAATCTATGCTTATCACATTCGACTGCTGATGCATTTCACAAGGACCAAGCAGTTAAATATTCCTTTCTTCTTGCACAAAATCATAGAGAAAATGGCCTCCACTGTCCAGAAGAAGCCTCCGTCACAGCAAATGGCCTCTCTATTCCATCACTCTCTCATCAAAGTCATCATCCTTTACCAGCTTGAAAAGAGATAGGTCTCTTGGGATGTTTTCATCACTCATCCGGATTTCTCCATTGTCCCTCCAGTCCATACATCCCCTACATCTCCTACTCCTCGCCCCTCACCTTCTTCTAGCAGGCCTACTCCAAAAAAGCTCAAGTTTACTGCAGAACAAACAAAAGAGCCTGAAGAAGGAGAAGGAAGTGACCAGCAAGAGGAGGAAGGACATGAGCATGAAGAAAAAGATGAAGGGCAGCAACATGACAGTGATAAGGGTGAGCAGCAGCAAGAAAAAGAGGAAGAAAGCATTGAACATCAACAACATGACAGTAATGAGGGTGAACAGACTGATGGTAAAGGGAAGCAGTTTGAACAGCAACATCACAGTGAGATAAAACAGCAACACAGTGAGGGTGATACCGGACAGCAGCATAAGGATGATGATCAAGGGCAATAGGAAAATGAGATAGAGCAGCAAAGGCAGCAGACTGATGATGAAGAGTAGCCTAAAGAGGATACACAGCAGTCTCCTGAAGATGCACAGCAGCCTCCTCAAGGAGAAGGGCAGCCTTCTCAAGAAGAACAGTAGCTCCAAGAAGAAAAGGGGCAAAGTGACAAGGGTAAAAAGGCCATGCCCTCTTCTCCTAAAAAGTCCAAGATCCATACAGCTAGGAAAAGAATGCCAAGGGTGGTCACTCCAAATGTGACAAGGGCTCTCCGAAGCAAAGGTAAATTTCCAAAGAAGCCTATCATTGATTTTTCTAGGAGGAAGAGCACAAGAATAGCCACCCAAAGCAAGGGGAAAGGCAAGATGGAAGAAAGTCATGAATAGGAAAGTGCATTCAATATCATCCCTATCCAAAGCGATGATAGTGATAATGAGGCCTGCATTCTAGAAAACCTCTTGATCCAAAGAGAAGGCCAAATTGATGCATTGAAGGATGATCTTCATAGGGCAAGGAATTTCAATCAATTTCTAGTAATCCAAAATAGGCAAATGAGTGTCCATATGGCTGTTTATGAGACACGGGCGAATAAGTACAAGAAAGAGGCCTCCAAAGCCCAAGCAAGGTTGGAAGAATTTATGGGAAAATTTTATGAAAGTGAAGGCGATGATCAGCCTAAGAGAAAGAGGCCTAGAACCATAGGGCTTAAAAGGGCCCTTGAAAAGCAAAAAGAAGAGCAAAATGCCCTTCTCCAATCCACTCCTCTCACTGCATTGTTTGAATAGGAGATAGAAAACAATAAGGAGGCGTGGCTTGAGAGAGTCAATGACCATTTGGAGAAGAAGTTGGAGAGGGAAAACAGGGATCTATAACTTCAAAGGATAATGACGAAGCATTACAAAAAGTTAAATCAGTTTGCCTGGCGCAAGTTAAAGGCTGCCCAAGGAAAGCTAAAGGAAGCTAAAGGGAAGCACCCGACATGGAAAGTGAAGAAAGACACATCAGGACTTGATATTTTGGCCACTACTTCATAACATATTGCTAAGAACCCTTGAGGGTCATACTCATCTATTTTGGGCAAATTTTGACATATTTTGGTTTTTCGGCATTTTTGGGTTTTTGGTCAAAACTCATGAAATTCGCCATTTCAGTTTGGGGGATCGTCAAAGGAGAATAATGGTATCATTGAATGCCATAATTTCAGGATCACACACTCAGTGATTTTCAGGACATTTGGAGATCATTTTCTCCCCCGAAATGGCGAAAAATGCTCGCTTTTTGCACACTCTGCCCGGTCTATCAGCAAACTGTAATTTTTGGTATTTTACACACATGCCTAGTTTTGGAGAACTTATAGTCATCATATTGGGAAAATTCTAGTTTTTCCATAAATTAGACACTTAGATATTTCCAACGAGCTATCATGAGCCTCGTTTCGACATCGGGAAGGCTGCCAAAAGTTTCCGGCAAGTCAGGGGACCTTTTGCTGATGTAAATTTTGAGTATTTTTGTAAAATTTGAACCTTTAAAAACTGCTTTTTCCTCATGTGTGTTTAGCTATTTTTTCACATGAGAAGTTATGAAATGTCAATTTAATTCCCTCTTTTATCATTTTTTAGATATTTTATGAGATATTTTGTGCCTTGAGCTTTGCAAAGCCTCAAGGACAAGTTTAGATATTTTGAATAGGCCAATGAGATTGCAAATTGAACTAAGAGGTTTTCCTCACTTGAGCCTATATATTCTAAAGGCTTTCAATGTAAATAAGGCTGAACTTGATGATAGAAGCAATATATGGTCATATAATCTTTGGAAAAAATACTTTTCTCATGCTTTTGGATTGCCTCTTGGATGTTCTTGGATGATGAAAGATGATTGTTGTTGGATTGCATGACTTGGTAGAATGGTATAGTGTCTCTTTCTTTGTTTTGTCTTCTAGTTTTCATTCATGAATACATTTTTCTTTCTTGCTATAGATCAGTAGAGAAAAAATTTGAAACATGCCCTTAGAGGCACCTCAAATTTCATGTTTCTTCATAGCTTTCATGTTTTCCTCTTCCTTAGTCACATTAAAGAATTCTTAACTTCTCTTTAATAACTTAAGGATATTGTTGCTTATTTTCATTCATGGTTTTATACATGCTAAGTATGATTTATGGTATGCCCTGCTTACCTATGGCTAGTTATAGCTCCATCCATGAAATTTCTCTTTGACTGATTAGATTATCATTTTGTTGAACCAAGGAGGCCTAGTTCCGATCTAGCCCTTTGTCTAAAACTATGCAAATCTTTTTTTAAAAGTGCCCAATAACTTAAAGTATTGTGTTTAGGCGTTCCAGCATAGTGTTTTGAGTTGTTTGTCCGTCTTAAGTGTTTTTCCCAAAGTCTGATAGCCATTTCCCAAAGTTAGAGGGTGACATATCTCTATGCATGGCTTGAATGTTTATTTCTATGTATTAATTATCTTATAGTTACATTTCTCATGATTAATGGTTTTCCCTACCATGTTGATGTCTGCTATTAAACTAGTTATGCTTGAAATCCTTTGTTGTTCACAAACTTGATGTCCATTTTGTTCCATTTTTCCCAAAGATCCTTTCTACCTCGAATCAAATCGGCCCTTCAACAACCTTGTATCACCATCTGATAGTTTTCTTGACCTTTTCGACCCCATAGCCCAGTTAATCTGACATCTTTTTACCTATCTTATATCTTTGATCAGTTTCATCCCTCACAACCTAAAAACCAAAACCAAAAAACCTACTTCATAACTAGCCTAAAATCAGAACACAATAAGCAAACACACAGATATCCCTTACACAAATAGAGAGAGCCTTCTCTGAGTCCAGGAAGGCTAGGTCCTTGGGCTCCAAATATTGGTTTGATGTTACACTGTCATTTGGCTTGCCAATCAGCCAAATCATGGGACCCTAACATAATGGCGATCACGGTGGGACTCTGAGTGATAAACAAACTTAGTTTCCCTAATCTTTAGAGACTTTTGAGAATACTATCTGACTGACTTATCCCACCGCTCACTAACATAATGGCGATCGTATTTATGGGACTAATTGAGTACATACCACCTAGCAAACTCTCTTGTAGGTTCATTACCAAAAATTAAACAGTAGTCCATAAAACCATTTAGAGTAAACTCTTTTTGTTCCCGCCACCCTAGCAAAGTGTCGAAACAGGTCTAGAATACTTTAATGAACCATAGACTGCACATAAAAACTCAGAAAAACCCCAAAACAATTCCCAGATTGGCTTTTCTTTAGTTACTGGTGGTGGACCATAGCTAAATCTTTTCAAAAACAACCAAGTTCCACCTGGCGACTCCACTAGCCTCCAGTAGGCCTAAAAAACTCCACAAAGACCAAAAATTTCACAAACCATACCTTTCTGCTAACTCATCCTTCCAAAAACTTAACTTAGGGTGGAAACTCTGTAATCAGTGACAAAACTAAGTATAACTTAGTGATTCAGAAAAAGCCTCACCTAAACATAGGAGATCAGAAGAAACCTTCTTGCCAAGAGAACCATTAGCTTGTACATACAGCCTAGCAAACTGTTGAAACCAAGTGAATCACTCTTCTTCGCAAGTTTCCATCTCAAATTTTGCTATAAAACTTTTTCCCAAAGCATCTTTGATAGTATTGGTGGTGGACCATAGTTTTCATAAAATCCACCTGGCGACTCCACTAGTTCACCCTTTTGGTTTTGACCATCCTTCACTTTAGTATAACCTTAGAGAGGCCATCCATCCGAAACTTTCACTAATAACATCCTCTCTAAAACTCTAGACCCGAAATCTGGCTTCACGAAGAATCAACACCAGATCTCACCCAGACCCAAATCCCCCTATCATAGTAGATGACCCAGAGAAGATTTTGTGGCAAGTTTCCGAAACTGACAATCTAGCTACCGATAGGTCCATCCATAAAGCAAGATCAGTACCTGAACATCTCACTGCCTTGCAGGATTCCCCCTTTGACTTAGAATTAGCAAAAACCCTTTTCAGAAGCAAGTCACAAGGTAAGATAGACTTTGACGATCTTGAGCCCTTAGATCTTCCACAGAGTCCTAGTAGAGAAGCCTCACCTACCACACCTCCCGACTTTCAGCTTCTCCATCACTTTGGCTCATACCATCCTAGATCTGCTCAAAACCAGGTCACGAGTCCAAGTACATCCGCTACACCTATCCGAACCACCACTGTTCAAACCACCTCAGCTCATCCCACAAGCCCTCATTCTGTACATCATCCATTAGCTCTCGTCATGGCAACCTGGTACGCACCTTTGGTGTTACCACAGCCCTTGGCTCCCTTACCGCATGACTATCAAGCCAAAATCCCACACTTTACCGGAGAGGAGACTGCCACAGCTCAACAGCATGTAAGTAGGACTAGCAATGCCTTTGATTACTTGGAAGTAGAAGATGAGACCATCAGAATGAGAATCTTCACCCAAAGCCTGGGCAGAGAACCCAAAAAATGGTTTAAAAGCTTAACTCCAAACAGCATCCATAACATCCCAGAACTCTATCAAGTCTTTATAAACAAGTGGGAAATCCAAAAGAACCCTATTCAAATCCTGTCAAAATATAACAATCTGAAACGAGAAAATGGGGAAAGTGTCCAAGGATACTGCACTAGGTTCAACAGGGTGTATAACGCCCTCCCACCTCATTTCAAACCCCCGCTTGGTTCAGCCTTGGAAAAATTCCCCGAGGGTTTTGACCTAGACATGACTTATCGGCTAAGAGACAAGGATCCCCCTACCCTAGAGGAAATGCAGCAAGTAGCCATAAAAGCAGAAGCCAACTTAGAAGAAAAAAGAGCTAGGACTAGATCAGAAAGAAAAGTCACATATAGAGATGAGGTCTCCACTTCATCTCCTTCCCTAGATCCTAGAATAGATGACTTAGTCAAGACCATGGCCAAAATGTGGGAAAAGATAAGTGAGAAGGCCCCTGTTAGGGACAATCAGCCAAACCCTCCAAACAGAAACCGGAACCAAAATTTTAGGAGGGAACAGCCTCAAAACAGACCAAGGGAAAATGACCAACAAATTAGGCCACCATTTAATGAAAATTATGTGGAAGAAGATGATAGGGATACAGAACCCATTGATGAAAGTCATTTGAACCTCATAGGGTCTGATAATGAGAGTGAGGTGTATCTCACAGAAGAAGAACAATCATTCTTCTCTCCGAATCAGGATGAAACCAACTATGAAGATCCCGACGATCCTGACATAGATTTTTAGAATGCCATAATAGAATGTCACAGGCAGTATGACCTTAGAAGCAAAAGAAATCAAGACAAATCCAAGAAAGGTAACTCAGACACTGCTAAAACCCCTGATACCATCCTTAAGAAAGCAGTGAACAACAACAAAATCATGGTCGAGAAAAATTACCAAAACAAAGATAGAGTTACCCAAACTAATCCTGATTCAGATATTCCTGGTACTTCCACAAAGATTCCCAAAGTGGCTATGGTAAACAAAATCCCGAAACAGAGCCAACAAACTCAGAACATCGAGAAAGTCATGGCTGAAAAAGCTGAGACAAGCCTGTCTAAACTACAAATGCCTTTCATTTTTGAGGGAGAGATCACCAAGATAAATATTACCATACCTCTCACAGAGCTTATCACTCAAGGCCCTTATAAATCCCAAGTGTTAAAAGTCCTGAATTTAGGAAATGATGCGAACACCCTTAATCTAACTGATGACACTCCTGAAGTGTTGCTTGGTCTGAAAATAGAAGGGAAATTCCAAGAAGGAACCACTCTTCCCTTTTACATCAGTCTAAATATCCATGATCAAATCCTTCACAATGCCATGCTAGACTCTGGTGCCTCGCATAATCTTATGCCAAAAGTTGTAATGGAAAGATTAGGCCTGGAAATCACAAGACCATACAAAGACTTGTATTCTTTCGACTCGAGTAGAGTCAGATGCCTAGGTTTGATCCAAGACCTTTGCTTCAGCTTGACTCAGATACTTGCAAAACATCTAATCATGGACATAGTGGTAGCAGACATCCCTCCCAAGTACGGAATGCTTCTATCTAGATCTTGGGGAGCCAAGCTCCAAGGAAATATTCAGCTGGATATGTCATATGCCACTATTCCTGTGTTTGACCAAACAAGAATACTCTATCGAGAGTCACACATGAAATACATGATTAGTAGCTAAGAGAGGCCAGATAACATTCCAATGTATTCCTTGCATTCCGACCTGAACTCTTTTATTCTGCACACTGATGAGAATATTGAAGAAAAGTTAGAAGGAACTGAAACAAACTTAGATCCATCACATCAGTTGCCCCTAGTTCTCTATGACAAACTAGACACTCAAAACTACCATAATCATGAACAGCTATGTCTTGAGGAAAGTAAGTGTGTTCCTTTTTAAATAGAAATAGAGCAAGAAGCGCAAACCATTATGTATTATCAAGAAAATTGCTCAAACCTTAGTCAAACATCAGCAGTTACATCAGGAAAAATTTTCAGATCTAAGGCATTAGAAGACTTACATATCACAAATCTTTTCAGAACTCGGGCGCAGAGAAGCTTGATATTTTTACCATACCTCAAAGATTTACCATCACACAACTCTTCCTCTGCAAGTAAAGCCTTGACTGTAGCCATAACAGCTCAAGATCCAGAAAAGGTGCCTGATAAACTCCTTATGAGCAAACATGGTAACCACAGTCCAAATATACCTAAGTTACTTGAACTGGCTAAAATCATGTCATTCCATCAAAGACTTAGAACTACTAGAATTGGCAATCTCATGCAGAATACTGCTTCATATAGAGAAAACAATGACCAAAACTATGCCATTACCATTACTCCAAGAAACAACTTCGACAAAAGAAAGTACAACAATATGAACCAATCAGTAATGATCAAAGATAAAATAGCCAGTCATAGGGTCTGTTTTGATTTTAGAAACACTCATGCATATCCCTATAACAGAAATTTTATCCTTCCTACCCAAGACCATGATATTCCGATGAAAAGTTCTTTTAATCACATGCTTTTGCAAGGTAATGTTTCAGGTTATAGTCAAATGATTCCCTTGCAAAGTAGATAGCTCAAATATTTTTCCAGTATGTTGGAAGTAATTCCAGTTTCAGACTCAAAATTGCAAAGCCACCGGATATAAAAAATATGCTCATGAAAGCCATGTTTCCAGTCTTGAATTTCTGCATATTTACATACCTTAATGATATCATTATTTATTTCAAAAATGACCAAGATTATATGCATTACTTAAGGAATATGTACAGTAAAGGAAGGAGTGGAAATCAGAGGTACAAAGAGGTACAGCGGGAAGATACGGGTTCGTTCAAAGATTCTTGCATGAATCCTTATGTCATGCTAGAAAGAGAAAACTTTCCAAATTTCTCTTTTCAGGAGTTGAGTGGGCCAAGAATGATAGGAGATCCTTACGAGGATAAGATGCTTAAGTTTCGCCATTTCCAAGATTTCTGAGTTTAAAACATTTTCATTAATTGTATATACCACTGTTTGAAAAATAGATATACAGAAAAGTCAAAAACAATAGAAGAATAGAAAAGAGGGCAATTGAAAAATAGAAAAAGGCACCATGTTCCAAAAAATAGTCATTCAGAAAGCGTGCAAGTCTAAATGCCGCTACTAGTACTCAAATGTCTTGTTCAGTTATCTAGCCTAATCATAGCTGAACATGTTTAAATTTATGTGCTGATAAGTTAGTGAGTGAAAAAGATGGTCAACATTGTGTAAGCTTGACTTATCAAAGAGAGTAGATTAGGAGAAGATACTGGTTCCACACGCCCAAAACAGAACCAAAGAGGGAAGCAGGGTTGAAAAACACAGTTGTGCATCCTAGCCCTGTTTTTCCTAGTTTCCATTTATGCAAAATAATATTTGTGTGCAGCTTGTCTTTCATGCCGCAAATACATGACAAATCAGACTGTCTAACCCTGATTTGATCATCTTTTCAATTACATGTTTTAGATTAGAGAACAAAATCCTCTCAAACAACTTAATCTTGACAGTTGATCTAGCATAGGTAGAGTAATGAAGGAGTTCATCAGTTTAATCTGAACTTCCGGTAGATATAAGTGTAGAATCAGATAGGTTCATTTTCCAAAAATAAAAAAATATATATTGTCAAAAGGCTGCTAGTCCAAATGCGCCAAAAAGAAGAAAAAATGTTAGGAAAGATAGTGGGGTAAGTAGAGATATCATTGATGCTAATCATGTTGTCACTTTTCAGAAGTAGCATCAAGGAAGAATGAATTTTGCGCCAATGGGTAAGGCACTGGTCTTCATAAGCCAAAGATCTGAAATTCTAGACACCTCCTAAAATGGAGCTACCCTCCTCAAATGGAGCCACTGTTAGTCATCATTATTTTTCACTTGTTGGTGATGACTAGTTCTGATAGCCAAGTTTTCTAGCAGCTGATCCAAAAATTTGTCATATTTTCCAGCTAGGAAAAAATCCATAAAAAAAAATTTCACTCCTACTTTTCAGTCCGCCCATGACAAGATGAAACCTCATTATCAAATCCTACCTAGCCACAGCCATACTAGTCTGCCCTTCAGCCCTAAAGAAACAATCCAAATCTGTCCAAACAAGTCTTCCCTAAGTTAGCAAGTGGTGCTTTAGGTTTTTCTCCCTTGGCGAACTATCCAAAAGCCAAAGAACCTCCATCTGCTATAGACCAGTCATAACAGACCTTCCCATTCTACAAAAAAAGTTGGTTACAGCCCTAGGTCGCGCTACTAATACACCCTCAAGTCTCAGCAATACATAGACCATAAGTCAAGCTAATTTTAGGTGTTTTTTACAGTGTTTTGATGGATCTTTCAAAGATAGAGACATACCAGCATCTTAGAAGACAATTTTGGGCTCCACATGAGAAGATAGCTGCTTCTCAATGTGATCTTGAGCCTGGGATGCAGCTACAGAGCAAACAGTTTTTCATCAAGCTCTTGCAACCACGTTCAAAGCCTGAAAGGACAGTAAAAGAAAAAATAGCACTGTCACAAGGCTGATGATATAACATGACTAAAAAACCTCCTTCATCTATAAGCAGAGGGTTTTTGAAGACTGAAGAACCTCCTTCATCTATAAGCAGAGGGTTGAAAGCGCCTCCTTCATCGATAAGCAGAGGGCAGATGGACAAAGTTTGATTCTAAGAGCTGCACTAACTGTGAAGATAAAATTTGAAGCACAGTGAGACAGAAAATGAAGGTCTCTGCATGAAAATGATGATTAAAATCAGAGGTAAAGTAGCAGGCTTCAAAGATCTGTTTGCATGATTTTAATTATTATTTGAGAAACAATGAGAAGCTAGTTGGTTCAGCATCATTGAAGAAAAATTGTTAAGACATATGTCCAAAAGGGTCAAATAGTCTTGGGTGCCAACTAACTTCTCTCTGTTGGGAAAAATACTGCGAGGGGGGGGGGTGAATCAGTATTTACTGCATATTCAAAACTTTCACTTTTTCTTACTTCTAAAACGCATACGCTACTTTCCTGAACCAAACTTGCGTATATACGCGGATACCCTTTACGAAACTCGCGTATACACAGATATCTATTTATGTCATTAATTCTTCACTTAAATCATTCCTTCATTTATTCATCAGATATTCAATAAGCAGTAAATATGTGCAGTAAGAACAGAATAAATCATCACACAAAGCATCACACATGAACACCAGGATTTTTAGGTGGAAACCCAAGTCGGGAGAAAACCACCGCTGCAGTTGCTCAGCCTTCAATATTTTATTATAGAGAAAACATCTTACAACATATGTGCTGGCGCAGACTTGACCAGCACGCAGGCACCCACCTGCGCTCGTTTACCAGCCTCTCCTGGAAGGGAGCTCCAACCCCCTGACTCGTTTACCAGCCTCTCCTGGAAGGGAGCTACGACCCCCCGATCTCGTTTACCAGCCTCACCCGGAAGGGAGCTACAACCCCCTGACTGAAGGCTACAACCCTCAGCACCACCTTGGACCACGTTTCATCAATTTTCACACTGGATCCAACAACTTCAATAGAACACAACTTGCAGGCCACAATTCATCATATTTCCATACCGAACCCTTTCCATACTTTTAAGCTCAAACATACATCATCAACAGATACATAGCAACACAGATCAGATAGCAGAAACACAGCAGAACAGATCAGATATTTCATACCCCTTGCTTCAGCAAACCCTAGTTTGCATACGCGCTTTTACTTCACCGATGTCGCGTATATACGCGCTTCCGTCCACACAAACCAGCGTATACCTCAGTGTATATTTTATTGCGCATACGCGCTTTCTCTTCGCTGAAGCCGCGTATATACGCGCTTCCTCCGCGGCGAAGTAGCGTATAAATCTTCAATCATTACAGAGCAGCATACTTCATCAGATCAGATATTCAGTTCAGATCTACCCTTTTGCTTCAGACAGATGTTCGCCTAGATGCTCGCATCATCACAGATCTAAGTCTTCCATAATCAGATCTAACAAATACAAGAGCAATTCAGATCTAGATCCCCTTCTTCATCATTGGTGCATCATACAATCAGATTTATCATTCAAGTGTAACCCTTTCCATTCAGATATACTTCAGAGAGAAGTATTCATTCAAGCTCAGACATCTTGCACCCACACCTATGATTTGCACAATGAATTTCTTCTCCTTATATAGGTTTTCCTTTTTCAATACCATGAGCCCCTTTTTTTAATACCATGGGCCAAAACAAAACCATGAGCCCAAAACTACCTGGACGGGGTCAATTAGGCGGATCATTACCCAATACAATGGGTCAATACCATGGTGGTTACCCTTGGTTTTGCACTTTTTGAGCGCTTTTGCCCATACGCGACTTGGCACGTTATTTTCTGCGTGCATACGCGACTTCCCCTAGGCCAATCCGCGTATACAAAGAGACATACTCTTTTCATCATATTTTGAGCACATTCTGAATTCCTTTCTTCATTGCCTTCTGTACATACTGTAGAAACATCATATTTTCTTCATCAGGAACACATTCTCTTAAGCACAACTTCATCAAGTAAGTTTTCATCATCTTCATCAAGTGGGTTGCCTTTCAAGGAAAACACTCAACAACATATCACATCAGATTTACATCATTTACCAAGTCCATCAAGTCAAGCATAACTTCATCAGGTGGATTGCCATCAAGGACAACACATGTCAACAGTCACATGTCTTCATCTTCATTCAGTGGGTTGCCATCAAGGACAACACTCTGCATCATATTTCCAACACTCTCATCATGTATAAGAGAAAAACACCATCAATATGTTCATCAGACAGCCTTCATATGGCTAAGATAGAAGGTTGAAATAACATTAGGCATTTGTGTCAGGAGAAGCCTCCTTCATTCATAAGTAGAGGGCCAGAGCAGTGCTTGATTCTAGAGTTTTCACTGACGGATAGACAAATTGTAAACACAAATAGGAGACAATTGAAACAGAGAAATGATGTATAAAAAAAAGAAGGAAAACAGGGGTACCACTGTGATCCAAGAGGTTAAACTTGTATCTTATCAAGGTTTCTTTCAAAAAGGCAGTCCCTTATGAAAAAGGGTCAAAGTCAGAAGATGAGCTTAAAAGACACCTAACAGTTGAAATCAGTTTCACAATGGGCATCATTAACTCCAAAGCATCAAGAGCAAACAATGTTAGATTGGGTTTTAAAAAGGGTAAATCCACCTCCTTGCAAAATGGCAAAGGTGCTTCATAACTCATTGGTTTATTGTCGAGAAAATGTTACATGTTGAAAATGACACTAAAAGGGGTCAGCAGTGGCAAAGTTTCTCGTTTAAATAAAGCACAATGAAAATGTAGTGTAGGAGATTTGAAAATCCTAAATAAAGTTTTTTTACCTAAAGCAAAGTTCTCACTATGCTACTTTTTAAAAAATCAAACTTCACCTTTTTATCAAAAATTGGTGCAAAGGGGAGTTAAAAGCTTTCCAAAAAGTCTTCAAAACCTCCACCAAGTGAACGTGAGAAGGGCTCGGATTTGTTCACTTTCAAAAGGGTTAGGGACTGTTGTCGATCCAATTTGCAAATTCCCAAGTACAATCAAAACTCCTCTTGCTGTCTAGAAGACCGAAGAAAGAAGTTGTGATCGAAAAAACAAAGTTTTTTTGGGCTTAAGGTTGCGCGGCGCGCCTGTACAACCACGCGGCAGGTTTAAGCACACTTTTTACACAGGATTACATTGTGGCGTGACATGCCTGTAGGAGCACGCAGCATGCCTGTAGCCTCTGGTCACAAGGGCCTGACAAGTGACCCGACTATGTTTTGCGCGACGTTCTCTCCTTCCAACGTGCCGCGCATGAATCCAGCGGTCAAAATGCCTCCAAACAAATCCCACAGTCGCTCCAACTCTCAAGCAAGGATTTCCATCATATTTTAAGGTATTTTTCTTGCCCCCCTTACAAATTTAAAACTACTAAATGGTTTTTGAGGAAAAAAAGGCCTTGGTGTAAATCAAGATATTTCGAGTGACTGTTTTGAAAGACGGTTACTGCTCAAACATTACCTTCTTGTTTAAGGGGGTGATCAAGCATTTAAGACATCCAAATTGTTGTGGCACAAAAATAAACTCCGTCAACTATGTGCATTGGTAAAAACAGGGTTAAGGAGGGTTAAGGTGTTTGTTTAAAAATCTGGGTTTGCAATAGCTATGTTTGCCCAGCAATGAGCATAACCAAATGGTGGTTTCCTTCTAATGTTTCAAAAACTTATAACTGCCCTCAAAACAGTTTTAAAATAGTAAAAACAGTGTCCAAAAGGAGTGACAGGGTTTTGAAAGGTGAAACAGTGGGTCCATTTTCAAATAACAGTGATCATGGTGTAAGGATTCTTTTCATTTCAGAGATCTCCTCTATGTGTTAAAAGGACAAAAAACAGTGTTTTCTCTTTCATTTCATGAAGCAGAGTCAGTAAGTGAAGATACCATTAAATTTAGAGGTATTGTCAAAATTTTGTGTGAAGAACAGTGAATACAAGGAGTGTGTTGATTGTGAGGAGTTTCTGTTATTAGTCTCCTACAGGGTTGTGTTTTGCTCACACCAAACACAAGGAGCCATGTCACCTTGCACTGCCACAGTGACTTTTTGACTGTGTATCCTTTGATTGACTGTGTAATGGTTAGTGAATTTACCTATTGATTGGCATACAAAGAAGAGATAGCAGAGTTTTGAATTGAGAAGGATTTTTGTTCTGCCTTTATCTAAAAAACAAGGTTGTCCTGTTGTCCTCAAAACACCAAAGCTGGATGACCTTGCCATGAACACAGAAAGGTAATTTTGACTGTGTTTATCTTTGTTGACTGTGTGCTTATTATAAACATTGGTTTTTTGGCATACAAAGGGAGGAAAAGATAGTGTTTCGAAAGGGCAGAGAATTTTGTGTTAAAAGGGCATCTCACACAACATTTAAAGCCATTTTACCTTGATTAAACAGTGATTTACAGCTGACGCAGAGTTTTGATTAAAGAAGACATTTCAAGAACTTTTAAGGCATTTTGGTGTTGTAGAAGCACATCCAAGACAAGATGCCTCCCGGGCAGGATAGCAGGAGTGGATTGCACAAAAGCTATGAGCCTATTTCCACCAAAGAAGTGAATGCACACCCATCAGTTCTTTTCAATTTCCATGAGGTCAGGTGCCTGGATTTTTGCCAAAGGGTTCAATAGGTGAAGATTTTCTCTCCTCTAACACACCTTTGCACTTTGAGGTTCAGAGACAAACATTTCCAGTTGGTTGGCCTTGACTTCAAGTTCTCCCCAAGATCCATATCCAAGGCTACTAAAATTCCTTATATTGGTGAGAAATGGTTTAAACAAAGCCATTTGGATTTAGATGATTACAAACCCTCCCTCAAGCTTGAACACAGAGATGCTTGTCCTGCTATTTTTCCTTTCTCATACCTTTTAGCTAGCTTCGCCCCCCTCATGAATATTATCATGAAGTACTTTACTTGTGAGGGAAGATTCTCCCGAATCTATGCTTATCACATTCGACTGCTAATGCATTTCACAAGGACCAAGCAGCTAAATCTTCCTTTCTTCTTGCACAAAATCATAGAGAAAATGGCCTCCACTGTCCAGAAGAAGCCTCTGTCACAGCAAATGGCCTCTCTATTCCATCACTCTCTCATCAAAGTCATCATCCTTCACCAGCTTAAAAAGAGAGAGGTCTCTTGGGATGTTTTCATCACTCATCCGGATTTCTCCATTGTCCCTCCAATCTATACATCCCCTACATCTCCTACTCCTTTCCCCTCACCTTCTTCTAGCAAGCCTACTCCTAAAAAGCTCAATTTTACTGCAGAACAAACAAAAGAACCTGAAGAAGGAGAAGGAAGTGACCAGCAAGAGGAGGAAGGACATGAGCATGAAGAAAAAGATGAAGGGCAGCAGCATGACAGTGATAAGGGTGAGCAGCAGCAAGAAAAAGAGGAAGAAATCGTTGAACTTCAACAGCATGACAGTAATGAGGGTGAACAGACTGATGGTAAAGGGCAGCAGTTTGAACAACAACATCACAATGAGACAGAACAGCAGCACAGTGAGGGTGATACCGGACAGCAGCATAAGGATGATGATCAATGGCAACAGGAAAATGAGACAGAGCAGCAAAGGCAGCAGACTGATGATGAAGAGCAGCCTAAAGAGGACACACAGCAGTCTCCTCAAGATGCACAGCAGCCTCCGCAAGGAGAAGGGCAACCTTCTCAAGAAGAACAGCAGCTTCAAGAAGAAAAGGGGCAAAGTGACAAAGGTAAAAAGGCCGTGCCCTCTTCTACTAAAAAGGCCAAGCTCCGGATAGCTAGGAAAAGAATGCCAAGGGTGGTCACTCCAAATGTGACAAGGGCTCTCTGAAGCAAAGGTAAATTTCCAAAGAAGCCTATCATTGATTTGCCTAGGAGGAAGAGCACAAGAATAGCCACCCAAAGCCAGGGGAAAGGCAAGATGGAAGAAAGTCATGAACAGGAAAGTGCATTCAATATCATCCCTATCCAAAGCGATGATGTTGATAATGAGGCCCATATTCTAGAAAACCTCTTGATCCAAAGAGAAGGCCAAATTGATGCATTGAAGGATGATCTTCATAGGGCAAGGAATTTCAATCAATTTCTAGTAATCCAAAATAGGCAAATGAGTGTCCATATGGTTGTTTATGAGACACGGGTGACTAAGTACAAGAAAGAGGCCTCCAAAGCCCAAGCAAGGTTGGAAGAGCTTATGGGCGAATTTGATGAAATTGAAGGCGATGATCAGCCTAAGCAAAAGAGGCCTAGAACCATAGGGCTTAAAAGGGCCCTTGAAAAGTAAAAAGAAGAGGAAAATTCCCTTCTCCAATCCACTCCTCTCACTACATTGTTTGAACAGGAGATAGAAAACAATAAGGAGGCGTGGCTTGAGAGAGTCAATGACCATATGGAGAAGAATTTGGAGGGCAAATAGGGATCTACAACTTCAAATGAAAATGACGAAGCATTACAAAAAGTTAAATCAGTTTGCCTGGCGCAAGTTAAAGGTTGCCCAAGAAAAGCTAAAGGGAAGCGCCCGGCATGAAAAGTGAAGAAAGACACATTAGGACTTGAGATTTTTGCCACTGCTTCAGAAAATATTGCTAAGAACCCTTGAGGGTCATACTCACCAATTTTGGGCAAATTTCGACATATTTTGGTTTTTCGGCATTTTTAGGGTTTTGGTCAAAACTCATGAAATTTTCCATTTCAGTTTGGGGGATCGTCAAAGGAGGAGAATGGTATCATTGGATGCCATAATTTCAGGAGCACGCACTCAGCAATTTTCAGGACATTTGGAGATCATTTGCTCCCCCGAAATGGCAAAAAATGCTCGCTTTTTGCACACTCTGCCCAGTCTATCAACAAACTGTAATTTCTAGTTTTTTACACACAGGCCTAGTTTTGGAGGAATTTATGTCCTCAGATTGGTAAAATTATAGTTGTTCCAAAAATTAGACAATCAGATCTTTCCAACGAGTTTTCATGAGCCTTGTTTCGACATCGGGAAGGCTGCCAAAAGTTGCCGGCAAGTCAGGGGACCTTTTGCTAATGTAAATTTTGAGTATTTTTGTAAAATTTGAACCTTTAAAAACTACTTTTTCCTCATGTGTGTTTAGCTATTTTTGCACATGAGAAGTTATGAAAATTCAATTTAATTCCCTCTTTTAGCATTTTTTAGATATTTTATGAGATATTTTGTGCCTTGGGCTTTGCAAAGCCTCAAGGACAAGTTTAGATATTTTGAATAGGCCAATGAGAGTGCAAATTGAACTAAGAGGTTTTCCTCACTTGAGCCTATATATTCTAAAGGATTTCAATGTAAAGAAGGCTGAACTTGATGATAGAAGCAATATATGGTCATATAAGCTTTGGAAGAAATACTTGTCTCATGCTTTTGGATTGCCTCTTGGATGTTCTTGGATGATGAAAGAGGATTTTTGTTGGATTCCATGACTTGGTAGAATGGTATAGTGTCTCTTTCTTTGTTTTGTCTTCTAGTTTTCATTCATAAATACATGTTTCTTGCTTGCTATAGATCAGTAGAGAACAAATTTGAGACATGCCCTTGGAGGCACCTCAAATTTCCTGTTTCTTTATAGCTTTCATGTTTTCCTCTTCCTTAGTCACATTAAAGAATTCTTAACTACTCTTTAATAACTTAAGGATATTGTTGCTTATTTTCATTCATGGTTTTATACATGCTAAGTATGATTTACGGTATGCCCTACTTACCTATGGCTATTTATAGCTCCATCCATGAAATTTCTCTTTGACTGATTAGATTATCATTTTGTTAAACCAAGGAGGCCTAGTTTCGATCTAGCCCTTTGTCTAAAACTATGCAAATCTTGTTTTCAAAGTGCCCAATAACTTAAAGTACTATGTTTAGGCGTTCCGGCATAGTGTTTTGAGTTGTTTGTCTGTCTTAAGTTTTTTCCCCAAAGTCTGATAGCCATTTCCCAAAGTTAGAGGGTGATATATCTCTATGCATGGCTTGAATGTTTATTTCTATGTATTAATTAGCTTATAGTTACATTTCTCATGATTAATGGTTTTCCCTACCATGTTGATGTCTTCTATTAAACTAGTTATGCTTGAAATCCTTTGTTGTTCCATTTTTCCCAAAGATCCTTTCTACCTCGAATCAAATCGGCCCTTCAACAGCCTTGTATCACCATCTGATAGCTTTCTTGACCTTTTTGACCCCATAGCCCAGTTAATCTGACATATTTTTACCTATCTTATATCTTTGATCAGTTTCATCCCTCACAACCTAAAAACCAAAACCAAAAAACCTACTTCATAACTAGCCTAAAATCCGAACACAATAAGCAAGACACACAGATATCCCTTACACATATAGAGAGAGCCCTCTCTGAGTCCAGGAAGGCTAGGTCCTTGGGCTCCAAAGATTGGTTGGATGTTACATTGTCATTTGGCTTGCCAATCAGCCAAAATCACGGGACCTTAACATTGCAAAAACTACAACTGAAACTAAATTCAAGAGAACATATAACAAAAGGCCTAAATTAAGTTCAGTTGGTAAAGAAAAGATAACAATTGATGTGGAAGAAACAGAGCTTATAGATACCAACACTAATCTGCCAGAAATAGATGTTTCCACAATGATTATCAATTAGCCAGCCACTAACAGTCAGAATGAATAACAGGCCAACAAGGAGGATGCACAAATGATAGAAAGACATCAAATCATGGAAGCTTCCTCATCCCAAACAGCTGAGAAAAAATATTTGGATATCAAGGAAAGATAAAAACAAATTAAATCCAAGAATGAAGGGATCAAAACTGAAATATATTCTAAGTTTTTGAAACAAAAACCAGGCAACTAAAACATATTCCTGTCAGCATTTTATTACTCAAGTAAAAAATTGATCATGTCAGTATTACATCCCACAATACCAGTTCCAAAGTCAGTTGCTTACTATAAGAAATTTGATCTAGAAGTAGCAACATACAATATTCATGAATTAGATTAAATAGAGTTTCACAAGCATAGTTCAAAAATGCTATATTCCATTGTTACAACAAAGGCCATGAGTGTTCAGAAACTTGAGAACACGATCACTAACATGCAAGATCAGATGAAATTGGACAAAGCCTCATTATATGCTAAGGATCTAAGAATTAAATCCTTAGAAGAATTGGTAATTAAAGTGGGATATGACCTTGCAAATGTCAATGCAGCAGAGTTATTATTAAATAAGAAGAATGAAGACATTGCAACCTTGAGGAAACATCTTAACCTTCCTCCAAGTCAACATCCCCAGGCTAAATAAACCATATAGGAACGGAATGACAAAGATGATATGATGAACATCATCTTACAACTTACAGGACAAATTAAGGAGATGGAGATTCAGATGGAAAAACTTGTCCAAGAAAAGGAAACAGTGAAAGTACCAGAGCCACCTACAGTTATTCCCATGGTCACTACTGTTGTGCCTTCAACTCTAGCTGAAGAGTTGGCACCAAAAGTTCCACTGGCAACTGCAGTGCCAATGACTTCATCCACCACATCAGTTGTTGAGTCATCCACAACAATAGTATAGCCTACAGATGAGGCTAGAAAATTAGTGAAAGCTATGGAAGAGATGTCTCTAAAGACAAATGAGATCAAAAGGTTAACAAAGATTGTAGAAAATCTTGAGAATTCAAACAAATTGGCTCAAATAAATGCAAAAACACATGAGCAAAATGCCATCAGGATGAATGAAGAATTGAAGAAGTTGAAAAAGGAGTTAACTTTAAAGGATCAAATATCATACATCAAAAACTGCCTTTGGAATAATGTCATTGAAGCCAACCATGATGTGTGGCCTTCAATTCAGGTAATTTTTGAGCAAAGAGAGTTATTACTAGCAACCCAAGAAGAAATTCAAAAGACTCAAAGTGAATTGGCTGATAAACCAGAGCAAGCTTTAAGGTTGATCACTTTCCTTAACCACAAAAATAGACAAGAGTTGGAAGAACTCAAGATTACAGAAAGGACTGCAACTATCCTAGAAATCATGAAAGTTACTGCAAAGAAGAATCTAATGAAGCAACTGGAAGAAAAGTGTGATAAAATGAATACTGCCATAACCAGGTTCATTGTCAAACTCACAAATTTGAGGCAAAAAGGATTGCCTGATATTATGGTCATTAATGATAAACTAAAGCCTCAAAATTACTATGATTAAAATATTAGAGAATTTGCAAAGGAGCAGGTAAATAAACCACAAGGACAAGGCATTCCAACAGGGAAAGCTTTACTAAAAAAATTTGAAGACTTATTCTATTTTTAACATGAGATCAAACACTTGTTTGTCATCAAGCCAACCTTTTCCAGATACACTGAAGTTGATGAAAACTTCAGGAAATTGAAAAATATAAAAATTCCTAAAAATGAGGATTGGTAGTCACTCACAGATTTATTGTGAAGGATAAAATAACAAATAGATGAAAAGAGGACAAAACTGTTTTCTAATTTACAGTCAAAACAGATTTTACAGCAGTAAACAGTTTTGACTAAGGGTTAAAGAGTATCAGAGTTTAGAGAGTATCAGTGAATAAAGAGAATTAGATAAAGAGTATAAAACAAGGGAGATCAGATTCCAAAAAATATCTAAAGCCAGCAAGGAGGACACCAAGGCAGCCAGCTGCATCTTATCCTCAAAACAGTTTCTATTTCTTTTGGATAGATAGGACAGCTTTCTAATTTGTTAAGAAGTTATCTCTATTTTATTGTAATGATATTTTTATTTCCCTTAGATAATTCTTAGAAGAATTCTAGGATATTTTGTAAAACATTATGTATAAATACTTCATTTTTAGAAGTATTTTGTGTGGAATAAAATTGCTGGAGATTTTTATAGTCATTTTTGTTGGACTTGAAAGCTTTATGTGCCAAATTTCGAGTAGCAGGCTGGATCAAACCAATTGGCATCATACTTTAGGATTCTTGTGATGAGCTATTTGGAGTGAATTGTTTCCTTACTGGTCACTGTTATCTTTCTTTGTTACATGCATCCATCTATTCTTTTTCTAAATTTGAATGAATAACTAGGAGTATTACTACAGGATTTGTTAAGAGAACCCTATTTTTAACTAGTTATCATTTCTATGTTTTCCTTTGAGTTCCAATGTAGGGAACCCTTAATTTCTCCCTCTCTCATTTTACCTCTGCCTACTACTTCATTTTCTGGATCAAAGGATCCTTAATTTCCCTTTATCCCGATCATACCACCTCATAAAAACAACTTTCCAAGATCTTCAAGGGTTATCTATCTTTCCTTGAAAACATTTGACCTTTTGGCTTTGATCCCAGTTCTGTTAGCTTGATTTTAACTCCTTAGCCCAATGGAAAAATAGAACTCCCACTATCCATCCCTTCAAGTGATTATTTCCCACCAAATCAATCAAAACCAAACCAAAATTACACATTCATAACTAGCCTAATATTTACAAATCAAATAAAGTTAAAACTTAAAGAGAAAGCCCTCTTTGAACCCTAGGAAGGCTAGATCCTAGAGTTTGAATAGGTTTGTGGTTACCTCTAGTGTTATTTGACTAAAAACCAAAAATCTCACAAATTTAGAATTACTATAGTGATAACAGGTGGGACATTGGATGTATTTCAATCATTGTTTCACATTATTAGAGGTTATTGACATTGATTTTTTCCTAGATATTTTGCTCGATCTAGGAGTTGATGGGGAATAAATTGATTCCCTTTGATTGGGTTCCTTTGGTTGGTCTATTTCTCTTAAAATGGAAACAAGAATGGAACCCCAAAGGGGGCTTGTAGTTTAATTTTCCCTTATTTAAATTAGAAGTAAATTGTAAGTCCACATCACATGACAACTTTTAAGTGTTAACTGAGTCAGGAAGACTTAGTTACACTAGTACATATGGTCAATTTTAAGCACTTTAGCTCTGATAGTTTGAGGTATTGTTGGAAAGTTCCCCAATTTTTCTCAATTTTGTTAATCCCGCCACCAAGCGTCACTCTAGCAATGTTTAGCGAGTATCGTCGTAATAGCGACGTTAAGGGGTATCATCGGAATAGCAAAGTTTGTGAACCAAGCATCGGAATAGTGACGTTTATGAAACAAGTGTTGGAATAGCGACGTTTATGAACCAAGCATCTGAAACTGTTAGAATAGCGAAGTTTGGGGAAACTGTTGGAATAGAGAAGTTTGTGAACCAAAAGTTGGGATAGCAACGTTTATGACACAAGCATCGAATAGTGACATTTGTGAACCAAGCGTCGAAAACCGTCAGAAGTGTGAATTTTGTGAAAAATCCCCTAAATATTAAGTCCTTAACCACTAAATCCTCCGACCCTAAAACCCTTTGACCTCAACCCTTGACCCTTGAAGACCTTATCCACTAAGTATCCAAGGCTGAAAATAACACCCCAAACCAACACATTGACCTCCTAGGAGAATCCTTCACATCTAATTGAGCATATTGGAAACATTTGATTTTTAGAGAAATAGGTATTGGTTATGAGGGTATATGTTTGTGGGTAATTCCATTATTACCATGTATACCAAACATAGAAAAATTATATAATTTTCCAAGCCTCGATTTGGATCGCTCATAATATCCACACTTAGGGAATATTATGGTATTTGGAATATTGACGTTTATGAAACAAGCTTAAGAATAGCTACGTTTACAGCACCCAAGTAAATGCGTTCAGGTCGAGTCGGATAAGGGTGCCTAAGGAATGCATCTGGATCAGGTCATGTCAGGTCGTGTACTAAGGACGCCCAAGGAACATGTTCGGGTCAGGTCGTGTAATAAGGGCACCCAAGGAATGCGCCCGGGTCGGGTTGTGTATTGAGGGCTCCCAAGGAACGTGTCTAGGTCGATTTGTGTACTAAGAGCACCTAAGGAACGTGTCCGGGTTGAGTCATCTGATCGGGTCATGAGAGGGCGCCCAAGGAAACACATTCGGGTAGGTCAAGTTGGTTTTGGTCGGGTCATGTCGTGTGATGCCGCCCAAGGAAATGAATTCGTGCGGGTCAGGTCGAGCCGTGTGATGGTGCCCAAAGAAATGTGTTCGAGTTGGGTGATCAGGTCGGGTCGTGCCATATTGTGAGGGCACCCAAGGAAACATGTTTAGGTGGATCGAGTTGGGTCGGGTCGTTTCATGTGAGGGCACCCAAGGAAATGCATTCGGGAGGGTCGTGTCAGGTCAGGTCATGTGAGGGCGCCCAAGGAAACATGTTCGGGTGGGTCTGGTCAGTTCGGGTCGGGTCGTGTGAGCTAGGGCGCCCAAGGAAATGCGTTCGTTCGAGCCAGGTTGGCTCTTGTGAGGGAACCTAAGGAAATGCATCTGGGTGGGTCAAGTTGAGTCGTGTTGTGTGAGGGCAGCCAAGGAAATGCTTTCAAGCAGTTCGGGGCAAGTCGAGTCGGGTCATGTGAGGGCGCCCAGGGAAACGGTTTTGGGAAGGTCAGGTCATCTGAGGGTGCCTAGGGAAACGCATTCGATCAGGTTGATTCGGGTTGGGTGGGGTCATCTCAGGTCATGTGAGGTCAGGTCGCGTGAGGTATGGTCATGTGAGTTTGGGTCATGTGAGGTCGGGTCAGGTCAGGTCGTGTGAGGTTGGGTCATGTGAGGTCGGTTCGTGTGAGGGCGCCCAAGGAAACGTGTTCTAGCAAGTAGGGTCAGGTCGGGTCATGTGAGGGTGCCCAAGGAAACGCGTTCGGGGGGGTTGGGTCCGGTCGTGATGTATTGTGAGGGGACCAAGGAAAAGCATTCGGGCGTGTCGGGTAGGATCAAGTTGGTTTGTGTGAAGGCGCTCAAGGAACGCGCCAAGATTGGGTCATTTTGGGTCGTGTGAGATCACCCAAGGAAACGCGTTTGGGCAAGTCAGGTTGGTTTTGATCGAGTCGTGTCGTGTGAGGCCGCCCAAGGAAACACGTTCAGGAAGGTCGGGTTGGGTCGTGTCATGTGAGGGAACCCAAGGAAACGCATTCGAGCGGGTTAGGTCGGGTTGGGTCGTGTCATGTGAGGGTGCACAGGAAAACGTGTTTGGGTGGGTTTGCTTGGGTCATGTCATGTGAGGGCACCCAAGGAAATGCATTCGGGTGGGTTGGGTCTGGTCAAGTCGTGTCATGTGAGGGTGCCCAGAAAAACATGTTCAGGTGGGTCTTCTCGGGTCATGTCATGTGAGGGCACCAAAAGAAACGCGTTCGGGTGGTTTGGTTCAAGTCAGGTCATGTGAGGGCACCCAAGGAAATGCGTTCAATCGGGTCGGGTCGGTTTGGGTCAGGTCGTGTGAGGATGCCGAAGGAAACGTGTTCGTGTAGGTCAGGGCAGGTCAGGTCAGGTTGTGTCAGGGTGCCCAAGGAAATGTGTTTAAGCAAGTCAGGTCGAGTCGGGTCATGTGAGAGATCCTAGGGAAACGCGTTCAAGCGGGTCAAGTCGTGTGAGGGTGGTCGTATCAAAAATGTTAAGTTATGACCACCTATGTGCCTTGTATTGCACATTTTTGCAATCCGTTTTCTGTTTGCTCCCTCATCATGCCTTAATCAACATTTGGGCATGTCAGATCGAGTCAGGTCATGTGATGGCACCCTAGTAAACACGTTCGGTTCGGGTCTGGTCCAGCCGGGTCATGTCATGTGAGGGCGCCCGAGGAAACACGTTCAGATGGGTCGGGTCATGTCAGGGCGCCCAAGGAAACACATTCATACAGGTCGGATCGGGTCGTCTGAGGGCACCTAAGGAAATGCATTCGAGTAGGTCACGTCGGGTCGTGTCATGTGAGGGCACCCAAGGAAACACGTTTTGGCAAGTGAGGTCGATTCGGTTTGGGTCGTGTGAGGGCATCCAAGGAAACGCGTTCGGGTGAGTTGGGGTGGGTCGGGTAATTTAGTTGGATTTTTCTTGATTACAAACAATGGTAAACAACCTACATCAACGTCGTGTTCCTTTATGAAACAACCAACATCAATAAGAGTGTGTGATAGGGAGTGTTAGCAAGTTCTAGGTGTGCTAATGAGGGAGTGACAAGGTACGTTAGGTACCCCTTACCCATTTAACGCGCTAAACCCTAAACCTCTAAATATTTAACCCCTAGCCCCTTAAACCTGCATCAATGTTGCTTTCCTTTATCAAACAACCAAAATCAATGCCTTCCATAAACCACTCAAAAAAAAATCAAACAAGTCTCCATTGTTATCAAGTCATGTTGGGGTAATAGGTATCTGTAATCTATAAAAGAAAACACCTCCAACATTTTAGAACGAAATATGAAAAAATGAACCATTACTTAGATGGCATTATAAGCCAAGAAACCAAATTTATTAATGCAAGAATCTACAATCCTTAACCCTAACAAGTTTCCTTGGGCTCCCTCACACGACTCAACCCACCCGAACGCATTTCCTTGGGCGCCCTCATAGGGCATGACCCGACCCGACCTGACCCGCCCGAACGAAGGCACGAGGGAGAAAATGGTAAACGGGTCGCACGAATGGGCACAAGGCATAGGGTCTGTCACAACTTAGCATTTTTTATACGACCTCCCTCACACGACCCGACCCAACCCAACCTAAATGTGTTTCCATGGGCGCCCTCACATGAGACGACCCAACCCACCCGAATGAAGGCACGAGGGAGCAAACAGAAAATGGGTCGCACAAACGTAAACAAGGCACACGGGCGATCAAAACTTAGCATTTTTTATACAACCACCCTCACATGACCCAACCCGACCCACCCGAACGTGTTTCCTTCGGCGTCCTCACACGACTCGACCTGACTCAACCCGCTTGAATGTGTTTCCTTAATGGGCTCCCTCACACGACACAACCTAAACCGACCCTCCCGAATGTGTTTCCTAGGTGCCCTCGCACGACTCGAAAAGGTATGTTAGGTTTTATCAAGTTCTAGGTGTTCCAAGGAGGGAGTGACAAGGTATTATAGATACCCAGACCTAACCCATTTAACCACCTAAACCCTGAAAATCTAAACCCTTAAACCCTAACCCCTTAAACCCTAATTCCTGACCCCTAACCCATTTAACCCCCTAAACCCTTAAAACCCTAACCCATTTAACCCCCTAAACCCTAACCCCAAAAATCCTTAACTACTAAATCTCCTAACCCCCTAAACCTCTAAACCATTTACCCATTTAACCCCTTAAACCCTAAACCTCTAATCCATTAACCCCTAACCCCTTAAACCCTAACTCCAAACCCCTAACCCATTTAAACCCCTAATCCCTAATCCCTTAACCACTAACTCATTATTCACCTAACCCTTAACCGCGCCTAAATCCCCTAACCCCTAAACCCCCAATCCCTAATCCCCTAACCACTAACTCATTATTCGAATAGTAACCATGAAATGCACCTAAATCAACTAACCCCTAACCCCCCAATCCCTAAACCCTAAACCACTAACTAATTATTCCCCTAACCCCAATCCATAATCCCTTAACCACTAACTCATTATTCCCCTAACCCCTAAATGCACCTAAATCCCCTAACCCCTAAGCCCCCAATCCCTAACCCCTTAACCACTAACTCATTATTCTCCTAACCCCTAAACCCTAAACCTCTAACCCCTAATCCCCTATTCCCCTAACCCCTAAGCCCCTAATCCCTAATCCATTAACCACTAACTCGTTATTCCCCGAACCCTTATAATAGACCTTAAAACCCTTATAATTTTTTATTTTCGAATAGCGGTGAAATCATGTGAGGGTCAAGTCAGGTCGAGTCAGGTTAGGTTGCGTCAAGTTAGATCAAGTCGTGCATTAGAGAAATTTTGAAGTCTAAATTGGGCCTCCTAAGAAAAATGTGCAACTAAAATAAAATTTATAAGAACCAATAGTATTTAAGATGATGATGTCAACCATGGGGGATGATTCACCATTTTTTGCGTAAAAAAGTAAAAAGATTAAAAATAATTTTTGTGGTGGATTTGACGCAGGGACGTATGAAATATCACCAGTTTAAGGGGTGTGGTTTACCACTTTAAACTATTGGTAACAGGAATAAAGTGGTGGAGTTCAAAAGCATACAATCTAAAGGAAAAAAGCATGCAAATGTATACTCAAATTAAACTAAAACTAAAACACAAATATAGAGAAGCTATTGAAGAGAGTCAAACAATAATAAAGCAAACGGTGGCTCTAGGCCCTTTCTTATTAAGCGTTTGATACGAAGAAGAAATTTTACCCACTTGCCAAAGGGCCCCTAGACAATGGTTCTAGGTCCCGATGCAAGGATGTTGTTTTTCAAGCTCTGCCTTGGTGCGGTCTCCCTCTCTCTCTGCTGCGTTGGACTAAGATTGTTGGATGGCCAATAATCAAGTCCCCTCTATCTCCAGCTCCAGGTCACACACTACTGGTATTTCTTGGGAAATTCTAGCTAGCATAACAATGTGATCACCCATTCTTCATCTCATGGTGGCATTATATAGGGGATTTCAAATCCTCCTTCCCTCCCTTGGTACATGGTGGATGGTGACCCAAGGGAGAGGTATGATTCCATTGTGTGCTCCAAATATTCCATTGTGTGCTCACATAGTGTCTAAGGGGGCGTTGGTGGTTTTCCTTAGGTGGCTTCATGTAAGGAGTAACTTTTCCTTTGCTTTGTGTGGTTCTAGATAGCGAAATTTCTCCACTTTCAGGAATGCACTCTTATCAGGAAAAAAGGTGTGAAAAAGGCACACTTCTTGAAGGATAATGCGCGCAAATAGCATTTTATGACTGGTTCAAATTTGATTTCCTTTAAACCTTTGAGATTTTAAATACTTTCTAGATTCTATAATGTCTTCCTACCATGTAAATCCTTTGGCTTGACATTAATTAATGTCTTCTTTTGCTATATGATTTTCCAGTGTTAATAGTTTCCCCCTAATGTGTGAGGTCTAGGAAGGACTGTATAGCCGAAATACATTATAGTTTCTTTTATGTATCGTGCGTAGAGAGAGAAGGAGACCCGCGTGAAGCTTTGGAGTAGACAACACCCTGCACCGGTTCCGAGAATGACCACGTCTAAGGGATCCCTACAAGAAAATACAATTTACAATATATGTACAAAATTTCAATGAGGCGGGCATGTCCCATGCCTGTGATACTATGGCTAGTTAAACAAAATTGACAGATACATGTTCATTCTATGTCACTACTATGGTAGTGATGCTGGCAGTTATTGACGATGACTGCTAACACCCTCAGGGGCATTTTTTCTTTGAAGATTGGTGAAATGTGGTACCCATATACATAAAATTGGTATGGCATATCGCTACACAATGTATGCATAGGTGTTGGCTGGGACCTTCCTGTATAAAAATTTTTGACAGAGACGCTTATGGAGGCATGGGTCTTCGACGGATCGGATCAAAGTGAAATGGTTGTATGACATGATACCATCTTGACATGAAAGCTTTTGTCGTAGTCGAATGTCAGGAGGATCGATGACATATGTGGACAATAATTTCTCCCACAGTGCCACCCAAGGATGCCCCTTTTCATGGAGAGGGGTAATCCAAGGTACCACTTCCTTTTTGGAATATGGGCGTTGAAGTCGACAAAAAGGAAGCCGCAATCGAACAAGGGGTTGCCGATATTAGGGATCGGGGACCTGGATGTGGTGGGTTTAACATAGGCATGTTGGTGAGTGGTGACTGAAAACTGATGATGGGGATTCAGTGGCCCAATGTCAGAGCATACTTAAGCAGCTTGGCAAAAGTCATAGTTATTTCTGAAGGGAAAATCCCTAGAGTCGGTAGGACTTCCAGGGCAGGTGTAAACCGGCTATGAATGTCATGATGGTGCATGCGTGGGGGTGAAATACTCTGACCAAGGGTGTTCGAGGACTGCTGCCATGGAAGGAAATATGAAATGTGAGGGTGGAGGGGCGAAGTGCCCCGTTTGCGGTCTTTGTACACTTACCAAAAGAATAAAATAATGGGGTTTGGTTTGTACAAAACACAGAGACTGGTAACCAAAAATATGGAAGTGTTCGCTCAATGATGGCATGAGGAAGGTGTTTTGTTGGGGGTGGGGGTCCCATTTGTTGGTCTCATGTGTGGGGTTGATAAAGCAGATGAAAAAAAAGTCGCAAATGGGATTATGCTGTTGGAGGTATGGTGGGCCAAATGCGATGCCCAGTGGTGCGCTTTTGATCTACTTGTACAACCTGGTCATCCGAGAAGAGGGTGTCAGATTATATGGTAAAATTTACCTTATGCATGATGAATGGATGGGCGCAAGGTGCTTCTCAGCCTAAAGTGGTATGGCCATGGTGTCACTGTTGTTTGAGATATATGGCCTACTTTGGGTGACGAGCGCCATGGAGGAGAGGCTCTACCGACCAACGCAGATGTTTATCATGTGCAGGGTGAGGTGATGATAAACATAGCCAGATATGAGGACCCTATGGTTTATTTCTGATGGAGAAATGATGTCAGGATAGGCAAAGTTTTCTGGGACTCTATCATGCTGGGGGTAGAATGATACCTACTTTGGAACTTTCAGTAGATGGTGTTTTGAATGGTTTGTGGGTTTTTCCTGCAAAAAAAACTACCTCAAGAGAAAGAATCTTCTTTTCATCAAATATTATTGAAAGGCATGAGCTTTAAAAAGGAAGATGAGAGAGGGCATACTTGCCGAAGCTGAAAATTTATTTTTTCTAGAAAGCGAATGTGTGGCATCACTTCCATTCATCATGGAGTACTGATGATGGTGCAACTTATGGTTCGCAGAATGGACCTTCTAATCTCCTGTTATGGACCTCTAAATTTTTTGCAAAGGGCGATAAATAGATGAATATGGCCCTTATTCAATTCATTTGTACTTGTTGAGTTTTGAGAGGTCAGAGGTGTTTGCGTAGCATTTATTGCCGTTGTGGTCATCCCGTGTACTAGGGACTAGCGATACTATCCCTAGGTAACTTCCATGACGTCCTGCATTTTAATTTTTACAGTTTGATGGTGTTGGGGTCTGTACAAACTGGGTTTGTATGGATTCTGGGTGACTTTTTCCCTAGATTATGCGGGTGATCTGGGAAAAAGTGCACCTTCCTTGCACGCAATTTTGAGGTACAGGCACGTGAGGGCGCTCTGTTCCCTAATTTTAGCGTGCCTGTGAAAAATACAGGCGCGCGCTAAGCGCGCCTGTCTGAGGGACAGGGGTGCAAAGGCCGATGTGACAATAATTTTGGTTTTTTGTCTATTTTTTGGGTTTTTTCTCTGTACTGATGGGTACCTGTGTTGATGACAGGTTATTGTGGAGGGAGCAGGACTAGCCCAAGATACGAATGACTCTAACTGCTCATGCTGGGGCGCAATGTCAGTTGGCCGCATGGGGCCTCCTTAAGTTTGCTGAGAATGAGTTTCTTCAGTCTCAGGACCGATTACTACGATACATTATCTAGCACTGGTGTAGGAGGCATAACATGTTCGTGTTGCAGGGGAAGAACCTGATCATCCGTCCTGAGATGGATATATATTTTATGACTAGGTTACTGCCTCAGGGGGAGGCTCTAAGATATCCACTCTCTGCTCAGCAAGTGAACCTTGAGATGTTCAGCAGATGTCACTATGGTGGGGCGCCTCTTACAGAGGGTTGCATGAACATTGCATCAGTTACAGATGTGGCAAAGCGATGTGCTCTAGCAGTTATCGTACGACTAGCGGTGTTGGTTGCTCCGCATTGGGCGTTTGGCCCGCAGGTTAGAGTTTTGTGCTGGTTGAGGTCCAAGAATTTTTTCGACTTCGCCTGCTTTTGTTTTGATGGTATGATGTCACAATTGAACAAGGTCCAACGTGGATCAAAGTCATTTGTGTATGCCAGTATCCTATGCAGCATCATGTACGAGAGGGTGGTGCTGCTGAGGCCAGTGGTGGCGGTGCCTATTGGGGGGCCACGGGAGCCACGCATGAGGAGGTGGGCTCCAGTGATGCCGCAGGGTGGTGGTGGCATGGTGGGGCGTTATTGGAACGCCATGAAAAAGGCCTGGTTCGAGGCCAACCCACAAATGTTCTTTCCATACTCGTATGCAGGAATGGACTTCTAAGGTGACCCAGACATGGGTCTCCCTTTGGGTTATGTTTGGGGACCTGCAAGTATGTGTTATATGTTTTTTTTGCATTTGTTTGAGTATATATATACACTTACGTCTTTTTCTAGTGACACTGACATTATTTTGGTTACTTTGTGCAGATGTTGGCAAGGTAGGTCGCCCCGTAGCCCGATTGGTGGGCCATGATCCTCCGAGACGACCTCAGGTGGTCAAGGAGGAGGTGATGCAGGTGGACCAGGTGATGGTGCTGGTGGACCTGGTGGTGCTGGAACTTCTAGGGAGGGTAGCAGCTCGGCTATTGCAGAGGTTGCAGCTAAGAGAGCTCGTGTTGATGCAGCAAAGGCGCGCATTACAGAACTGATAGCTCAGGTGACTGCCCTTGAGGACTTCCGGGTTCGAGTGGACTGCTTAACTCAGGGTATGCCTGCTTGAGGTTTCATGGATGACTTCGAGGAGGTATGGTTAGAGACAATGATGGCTTGCAAGAGGGACTATCGACCCACTCTACGTTGGGTGGTGATCGCAGTGGCGACAGCAGCTCTGGCGGTGGTACCAGGAGCAGTGATGGGTCCAAGTGCCCCCCTTGAGGGGGCACCCCCCTAGAGTAGTTTTGTACACAGGGAAAGCACCCATTATGAGGATGCTTCCCTTATTTTTGATATTTTTTGTATATTTGGGCTGGAAATTGGGCTAGCGACACTATTTTTTGTACTCAGATATACATATTTTGATATATATATATATGAGAGATATTTTTTGCGGCTCTACATGATGTATCACCTGTTTTGGTTTATGTATTTTTTTATGTTGATGGATGTCTATGTTTTTGGTTTTATGTATGATGGTTTATTTGAGATGCATTCCAGTTTAAGATATTGTTAGCTATGCGATCAGCTGTTTGGTTTTGACGCCTTGGTACATGTGAAAATGTGATGTAGTCAAATTATCTGCTTAATCTTTTGGCACACAAATATTTTATAAATAGATTTGTATCCCTTGTCTCAAATGTTTGGTTTAGCTGTGATATTACTAACTGGGAATCGAGGTAGGTATGCATATGGTGGATGCCCCGATGGAGGGCGTCGCACCTAAGTCCGTGAATGCATCATATTCTGCCTGATTGTTTGTTGCTGAACTGATACACACACCATTTGAACATAGTGGTGATTGGTCAGGGCGGTAAATGACCCATGCTACTGTGGCTAAATTTTGAGACCATCTTGATGCTCCTTCGGCAAATCCAAAATAGGGTTCGTTTTGGTGATCCATGGTGATACTTTGAGCACTTTTAAATAAGTCTTTGGGTCAAAAATTTTGATTGGTTTGTTTTTGTGTACTTTCACTCTAGGGGAAGGGCTGTTAGGGCCCTTATGGGTATAATTTCTTGAGGTAAAGGCAGTTGACAGGGTTAGTGATGCAAGTCCCATCTAGTTCCGTCAAGATGTATGCCCCATGTCGAAGGTAGTGTTTAATGATGTAGGGTCCTTTCCACAAGGTTTCAAACTTTCCTAGCCCTAAAGCCTCTTTTGTGACATCATAGCGGAGGACTAAGTCTCCCTTAGTGAAGGAGCGAGGGGTGATGTGGTAGTCGAATGATGCTTTCACCCTTTTCTTGTGGGCCTCGTTGCGTTATAGCGACTGACGTCAATTTTCGTCGACAAGCCCTAGTTGTACTAGGCACTGCTCTAGAGGTTGGGTGTCATTGTGGAGTTCGATGGCAGCATGCGAATTTGGGATTTTGTGGAAATCTATGCAAAAGCGCAGGGTACCTTGATCTTTTGCGACAGGGCTAAGGTGGAAATATTGGGACAAGGAGACATTAGTAATCCTATCTTTGGCATGCGATGATACAAATCATATATGGTGGATTGTGTCATCATCATTTGGAGGGGGAAGAATCTCTGTGATGGGATTCTGTGTGAGCGCAAGGTTGGGTTCCCCACTAGGATGGTCAATTTTCGGTAAGTGAAAATTGTGCCTACCACAGAGGTGCCTGAATGTTTCCATTAGCGGGCATGATTCTGGTGTGTGATTTTGGCCAATGAAGATGGTACATGGTATCATTGACCCAACAGAGTAGATAGTGTGGGATTCGTTCGTAGAAGATGTTGTCTTCTGCTTCCATTTCCATATCGTTGGGTTAGGTGTGTCTACCTCTTTGGTGGAGTGTAGACTCAATGCAGCTCGTGTCGCTCTTAGCTTGGGGAGATGTACACACTTAAATGTATGATGAAGGTGTGAACAAATCCGGCAATAAGTGTGTGTGATTTTCTCTTGGTGGAGAGAATTTTCTGAGGGAGAGAAGAGACTATTCGAAGACTGTTTGCAAGAGGCTTGAGTTCTCTGCATTGGTTGACTCGGTGATCATTTATATCACATAGACCGCATGTTATCCTAGGCTTGGCCGAGGTTACACTTTGTTGGTGTGTTTTCTTATCTTGCTTGATACATTATTGTGGGGGTGGGAACATTGACCTGGTGATGTACTTTTTATGTCATTCCCGTAGTTCATCCTGTCTCTTCTCTATGGTATTAATCATGTCGATGATGGGATGAATTTTCGATTCATAAGTACAATGTCACTCATAATGATTACCCTGACATATCAGGAAAAATATACTTGATAGGATGGTTCCGTTGAGTTCAGTTTGAGGTTTGATGGGGAACCAGTGCCGAAAGGCTGCTAAATTAGGGAAATAGATGACTACATGATCTGTCTTTTTGCATAACGTACATGTTGGTCATCCCTATGAAGAGTGCTTAGGGGTAGCTAGGGGTTAACTATTGGGATGTTCTTCAGCTGTCAAGAACATGATGGATGTGCTCCTCTCATCCGCTTGGGTCATGGAGCTGCCTGTAGACTTGAAATCCATGTCATCTTCTTGAGAAAGGTGGACTATGGCTGAGCGAAGGCTATCTAGGGCTAGCCGGAATTGAGGTATGTAGTGAAAATTCTCCAAAAGGTGATTGTCGGCGTATAATGGGCATGTGAATTGTGGTGCTCGTAGTCCCACGTAGTAAACCCTTTCGATCAGATATCGTTTTTGGATGAGCTCTAGGGCTTCGCACTCTTCAAGGAAGTGATCACACTCATCGCATAGCGTACAACTTATAATGGGCATAACTAGGGGTATTTCTACAACCCTACATTCCTCCTGCAAGTATAGGATGGTACGAGGCTCATCGCTGATAGACTGGATGGAGGGATCCTCTTGATAGGATCACTCGATCGTATGTAAGGCATCCCTCTATCGTGGTATCTCTGGAAAATGGTGGGTATAGTGCCCATAGTTGATACAGAGAGCGCATGTGTGATTGGTACATAGCGCTTTGCCTTTACCTTTGGTGGTAGTTTCCTTTTTACAGGAATGCAGCGTCAAGATGTTTGTTTCAGAGCCAAGGAGTGGTTTTAATTAATCCATCTCTAGACATATATGGGTAGGATGGCCTATTACGTCGCATATGGCGTAGACTAGTGATTCCTGTTGAATGGCAGGGGTCACCATCTTCCTTCCTCTCTTCTCAGTTTTCTTGGCCATGATCACCGGTTTCACAATGGGAACTTCCTTTGCTGGGGTGGTCTCGACCGTTTCTTGGATGGGTGGGGACTCCTCGAGACTAAGGGGCTTCAACCTTGTGGCAGTAACATGGGTGGTTCCTGTTCCGAGAGGAGGAATGAGGTACCAAACTAGGAATTCCAGTGATATGTTGGGTAATACCAGTGTTGCCAAAACTTGCTGGGAGACGAAGCCAGCTGGGGCGTAGAGGAAAAGGGTCTGGGAGGCAGTGTAAGCTAATGAGGCTGTCGTGGTCGATGCCTCGGTGTTGTTACTTCTTGAGTTCATGTCCTGGCTAGCTTTGACGCTTGATGTTGACATCATGCATACCAGGGCCCCTGCGACATTAGGTGATGACACAGGGATAATGGGAGGATCTCCTAGGAATGACCCTAGAACGGACGATGGTTTGAATTGGCCAGGGCCATATTCTTGGTACCGTTAAAGAGCATTTGAGGTTGTGTGTCAGTTGGTCTATAGTAATGATGTGGTCCTCATGGGGGAACATCATAATGTGGAAGACGGAGGAGGCTATGTTGGACATGGCGTACATAGGGTAGAATTCCATCTGTGTTGGTTAGGGGAGGCTTCTCACTATGTGTCAGCTAGTCTACAGTAATGATGTGGTCCTCATGCAGGAACATCATAATCTGGAAGACGAAGGAGGCTATGGTGGACATGGCATACATATAACTCCGCCCGAGTAGTCTATTGTAATCCAAGTGAGCATCTAAGACTTCAATGTCTATGTGGACCATATTTCGGCTAAATAGACTAGGACATTTTAGTAGAGGCCGACGGGGGTCAAGGGACTACCGTCGTACACTCGAAGTGTTATGACTGAGGGTTTTAGTTCAGGAGACGCTAACTTATGCCAAACATTTTTTGACATGATGCATGTCGATGCACCCTCATCTATGACACATCGATGAATAGTGATATTCTCGACTGACACTGGTATCTAGAAGGCGACCATGGAAGGAAGCCGAGGGGTGGCTTTATCTAAGTCAAAATCCATCAGGCGCATATCGGCAGGGTCGATAGTGCCTAACACGGAAAGTAGGGCATTTTTTTGTTTTGGGCAGGACTATAGTATTTCTAGAGCTAACATAGTAGTAGGAGATTGAGCTAAATCATCCAAGATGCTATAATTATGGGACACTTTGGAGTAGTCTCCTGATCGCCTATTAGGTCCCTTTGCCATCTTTGGCAATGGTTCTATAGGCATCTTTGAAATGGTCAAAGGTGCAGTTGGCGCACTAGTACTAGCCCCTGACGTAGTGGTGTCTGGTGGGGTGTCGTAGTTGCGATTCCGTGTTTGGAAAAACATATCTTCCCTAGTCATGTATATTGCATGGTTTCTTTTCCTAGAATCGTCTGGGTTTTTCTGGTGAGTGCTTACCATTGGTTGGGGAAAGGTTCTTGCATCATAGTGGGTATCTGGGAAGATCCTTCTTGTCCTCGGTTACTCTGCAACTTTTTTAGCTCAGGGAGATCAAGACAGTGGTGAGTATAATTCCCATACTCTCCACATATCAAACAGGAATAGTTTCTTCGAAGAGGTGGCCTTTTTCTTTGTCGTTGGGCATTACTTGGATCCTGGTTTTGATTCCGCTTGGAGTTACCTCCAGCCTAGGATCGCGGTGGGAGCTGCTGGTTGCTGCCCCCCTGTCCAGGATTCCCTTTTGGCTTGTTTTTTATTTTTTCTTCACCACGTTAGGACGGTAGTTCTTCTGGTTATACTGGTGTGGTTGGTTTTGGGATGGCTGCACAAAGTTCACCTATGCATTGGTTTGTATACTTGGGTTGTGTGCTGGGGACTAAGCATAACGTTGTCTCGGGTTTGCACCTGGCCGTTGGAGGGGAGCTCTTCCATCAGTTCTTATTTCTGCGTACTAGGTCCCTTCAACCGGAGGATAAGGTCCTCCCTGGTGATACGCTTGTGCCATATTAGTCAAATTTTTCTGAGGCATATGATGACTTCGAAATCCAGGTTGAGACATGTCTGGGTGGAACTATATGTGTAACCGGGGTTTTGACTACTACTGCCTAGGTAACCTTGGGTCACTAACCCAATTAGCCCGTCTGCAAAGTTCAACATGCCTGGCAATTCTTGATAAATTTGCAGTCACAGGGCATTAGGTAGGATGTTGTAAATGTATCCTGACTGCGTATAAATTAGTTCAAGATTTTGGGCTTTACTGATTACATCCTCTTCGGATGTGGGGTTTTGCTGTGCCACATGCTTTGGAATCTCTGCCGTCAGAGTTTTTAAGAATAAATCTAAGAGGACCCGATCATCGAGTTTATATTTACATAAACTGCGACGCCACCTCCATTCATGGAGATGGTTTGAGATATGTATGGCGGGGGTTTGTCTAAAATGAGTCATTAATTCCATTCCTGAATCATGGTGAATGGGTAACTGAAAATATGTTAGGAACGCAGGAGCGAGGGTGCTAAAGGTTCCATGTAAAGCAAGAGGTTGCTCCACGTACCACTTTGCAGCTACTCCTATAAGAGTGCATTGAAATAGCCTTAATCGAATAGTGTCGTCGATGATATTGTTCGATGAACACCATAAGTGAAAGTTCATTACATGATTACCTGGGTCTTCCGCTTGCTTTCCTTCAAATTTTGGTATATTCGAAGGGATTTTCATGGGAATGGGAGGCCATGTATGATTATGTGCTATGGGGTCTGTAGAGCTATAAAAAGGGTCTCTTTCACCTCTAGTTACCTCACATTAATATGTCAATCCGGGAGCGTTTTGTTATTACAAAGAGTGACTCAATCTGAGGCTATCACTTGTCAGAGTAATGCTAGTAGTACAGTGTTTTAAGAAATACAAGAGTAAACTGATGCTTGTCTCAGAACGAAATTGCTCAAAGAATAAATCACAATACGAAAACTCAGCAGATTATCAGTCAAGGGTTCGGCAGTGATAACCCATCCCTTCGGAAACTGATGGAAAGGAAACTAGAGCATAGACCACGAGCCTGGGAGCTAGACAGTGACTGCCGATGCTCACTACAGCCTTAGATCATCTCTCACACCAAAACAACAAATGCGATTAAATGGAACAACAAATAAAGAATTGAACAGCAATTCTGGAATAGAACAGCAAATCTAAAATGGAACAGCAATTGAATAACTAAGTCCCGCGAGTTGTAACCAAGCTTAATCTATTAACTCAAATGCACTCTTCGCAATCAAATAACATTCTTTCACTCTTAAGGCAAATCACGCAAAACACACTAATGGAACAGCAATAACTATTGATGAATTATGGAACAGCACTAATAAATCAGAAACGCACACAACACACTGGAATAATAATCTGATCAACCTGAATCAACAGGAATACGACTGTGCTTCCAAATAGAACACTATTATTCCTGAATCCAACGATTATGAAGAACACTACCTCAAACGAATGTATGACACGAATGTTCAATATACAAGCTCTGTAACAGAACAGTAAGAATATTCGATTAAGGCTAATAACGTGCAATGAACTCTGGAAGAATCAATAACATAATACAGAGTTAATCCACGATTCTATCTGTAAAAACTTCAATGATTTAATCTTAACAGAGCATGTAATATCAACTTATAAAGCATATCAAATTACCAAATAACACTGATAAACAAACCACACAGAAATCAAGTCGTAATGGTACAGAAGCAAGTGTCCTCCGGGGCCGGGCCCTTAGCCTCCAAGGATACACCGCTTTAAGTTAATCCAGACGCAGAGATGAAATAATCACCAAGATTTTATTAATGCATCGGTCAAAAATACAATGAACCAGTTCTCAACGAGACTTAATAATCAGAGCTGATGTCTAACAGAAAATTACATAAAAGCGTATCCTCCTATATCCTAAGCTAATAGTGCTGTCCCTTTATATAAAGGCGACGGCGGAGATGTCCAAGTAACCAGATAAATAAAGCAGCGATCCCTCAGGATCGAAGATCCTGAGGGATTCGCCAAACTGTTAATTCTTCATCCTTTCCTTTCTTTTGCGCCGAGCTGGTGTCTTCTCCTTCTTTTCCGGGCCGACTTGCTTTAATCTGTTTAGCCTTGTTTGCATTCAGTTCACCTTCAGAGGGACAGCAGTTATCTCGACTTTGTCTCTTCCTTTGGAGCGGCAATTCCTCGTTTTCTCCTTTTCCTGTACAGAAAATAACCATTATCAGTGGTTAAGTCTTGCATATCAATTCTCACATGTTTTTTTATAGTTCCTTATTATTTTCCAAATTCATGATACAAAAAGGTTTACAAATTCTACTAAAAAGCCACTGAAATAATCATCAAAATCATACCTTTTTAGTACTCCACACACCCCCCTGCTTACCTTGTTTCATGTCCTCATGAAAACATTGTAGTTGACATGCAAGGCAGTGAGAGAATATGCTGGAGAAGGAGTCTCATGCGGAGGCCTACAGCCATGATGAGTGATTAGATAGTCAAAGAACTGACCTGTTTTCCCCTCAGGCATCTCATACAGGGCCTGGTATCCGGGTGCAGGGTGCCAAATAATTGGAGTGCGAAATATATATCCTAACCAGGATGGCCCTGCTTTCATAATTCTCTCACCATAGAGGTTCAAACAGTTGGTAGCTAATTCAAAATTCTCATACTTAAATGGTTCCCTGAGCTGGATGTTTGGATCAGAGATTCGGTACCGAAATTTGGCTGCATTTATGGCCAGATTTTTGATGGAAAGAAAATATTCTAAACCTTCTCGAATGAGTGCCTCATGCATGGGTCCTAATGTTTCATTGACACCCGGGGTCTTTATGAGGTTTCTATGAGCTTTCCATAACTGCACTGGGTTCCTAGGCTCAGCCCTTACCCGTAAATCTAGACCATTTTCCTGACTCTGGAAAGTATCATAGGCTTTGAGCCACTTAATCTGATTAACCCCGAATGAAATGAATGCTTGTAATTGGATGTCTCCAACGAAAGGGCCAGGGTTCAACTCAGTCTCCTGATCTAGCACAAGGTCATGCAAATAAAGTTCATACAACAATCTCTGGACTTTCACCCCATAATGTTTACAGCAGTCTATGAAGTCATTGATAGTGTTGATTTGTATAGTGGCGCCTGCTTTAACAGCTTTTATTTTTAATTGTAAATATCGTTCTAATAAAAACAGAGCATAGTTTTTAGCAGGGGCCCTACATGCTAAAACATCATTGTATAAAGAACACAAGGTATTCATCTGCTTGATAACAGTATCTAGTCTACGGGTTACCTGTGCAACTTCCTCTTGTTCCTTTCGCCACCCTTCAAAGGCCTGGCTTTTGGATTGATTGACGTCCCTTAGTTGCTGCTGTAACTCTTCATATTTTTCTCGGGGAACCGTTTGCTCTCTAAGTTGTTCGGCTTCCTGCTGGGCTTGCTTCATCATCTTATGCATGGTTTTTGTCTTCGAATCTTTCTTCCATAGGTCAGTGGAGGCCGGGAGTTTTACCTGAACTTTCTTATTATGCTGTTTGGAGTTCAGAACCCTTATTACCCCTGAGGGTGGTGCCTCTATCTGGATTTTCTTGTCGCTGGTCCTCATATCATCCCTTTCTATTTTAACGCGAATATCAGTCTGTTGCTGTTCCTCGGCAACGTTTGGAACGGCGGCTGGATTTTCAGTAGGGTTTTGAACAGTAGGGCGATTGTTGGCCTTCTTTTTCTTCCCTCCGGTCTTTCTTACCCTCTGGTTTGCTTTCAGAACTCTAATTTGCTGTCTGAGCTGAGTTATTGTATTCAATAATTTCTGTCGTTCCATTCGCAATTTCTTAAATTCCATCGTTTCATTAGAAGGAACAGCAGGTTGTCTGCTGCGGTTTGGACCATGAATGGTTTCTAGCTCTTTCTCTTGGGGTACTTCCTCGCTGTTTTGCGCTGGCTGTTCTGGGGTAGGTTCTGTCTCTTCCTGGGCAACTCCCTCTAGAATTTCCTCTGGTGTCTTGGGAACAGAGTGTTCCCGTTCAATCTCTCTTATCTCCTCTTCATCATGAACAGGCATATTTCCTTCTTCTGCCTCTATTGCATATGATTTTTCAGATGCGTTTTCTTCTTGGGGTTTGTCGTGGAGGTCTACTGAATTAGAAGGTTGGCCATACTTACCCATATTGGCCAGGACTGTGGCCAATTCGTCTTCTCCCATTGGGTCTTGTAATGGGCTACCTCCCTGCTGTCCTATTTCCTCCTCCTGTTCAGTTTCTACTTCTATTTCTGTTTCCCAATGCTCGGCTGCTTCTTCTTCGGATTGCTCGTCCTCAATTACCACTGGTTGGTTGGTGCTTTCCTGGAGCTTTTCCAGCCTTCCTCGCATCCGAGCTAACCGGGCTGATTTTCTGGGCTTCTCTATCCTTCCTCGCATCCTAGGTAGCTGGGCTGATTTGCTAGGCTTTTCTAGCCTTCCTCTCATCCGAGCTAACCGGGCTGATTTTCTGGGCTCCTCTGGCTACTCGGGTGGATTACTGGCATGCTTGTGCTTTGCCGATTCCTGGTGTATCTCTAGTCGTTCTGATGCACTAGCAACATGTTTTTGTGTTACTAATTCTCTGCGTTTTGCCGGACGTTCTGGTGTGCTTGTAGAATTCTTGCGTTTTGGGGATGGTGCTGTCAATCCCCCCTCAATCATTACAATCAGCTCTTCCCAGCTGCTCTGCTGCTGGGTGAGACTATGACTAACTATTAATCGTATTAACCCATGGTGACTAACAACTGACTCTACATGTTGTGCCTTTTTTTATGCTTCGTGCAGCATCATGCAGTAATGAATTCAGAAGTGCAGGTAGGTTTACAGAGCATTTCTGCTTTAAAACAGCTAAGAGTTTAAGATTTCGTGGTCTTACCACGTCTTTCCTTCCTTCGCAGGTGATGTAGCTCTGCACTGTTCTTGCTAATTCCGTCCAGGGTTCTCCTAGCGTTGCTGGCAGAATGCCCTTCCCCTTAATTGTTAAGCTCTGACCTTCGTCCTGGAAAATTTCCATGATCTTCTGTAATCTTTCCTTCTTTAATGTCCATACTGGTCCGGTGGCTGGTAGTCCCGAAACTTCTGCAATTATATCTTCGGTGACTGCTATCCGCTTCCCCCTTACTATGGAGTGATCATCCTGCAGGTTCTGCAAAAATTCCATCGCTACTGTTTCATTGGACTCCTGCAGGCGACTGAGATAATTCAACCAGCCCGCTCTTTCTAGGATCTCTCGGGCAACAGCGGAGATTATCAACTTCTGAGGTTCGCTTCGAATCGCCCTTCCTCCCATGGTTTCACTGTGGATTTCCAATGGAACAGCAACTACTTGTGCTGTTTGAAACACAGAGAGGGTGATAATCACAAAAAACACAGAGTATGCGACAATGCAATGGAAATGGATTATGAACAGCAACTTGTGTAAAAATAGAAATGCCATGCCGTTAAACCATGCCAAACCGTCGTACACTATTTTTCCCGAATGGTGATCTGACACGTAATTCAGGGAATAATGAGGTTAACCTCCCCCCCCCCCCCGCAATGTGATAGGTTGTCCCAGCCGGCAAATAAAGGAGCAGCACCCGATCTGCAACCGAGTCAGAAAGGAACAGCATATGGAATTATGCCATGTTTAGGAGGACAACGAATTACCGAAATCGAGGCGGAGAGTTGATCGCATATTATGTAAGAGGCTGCTATGTTATGATATGAGGCTGGTGGGTAGGACAGCTATTGTACGTGCCAAATCTCAAGTGGTCATGGTCACTTCCTTTGCCATGATTGGTGATGATAAATATTCATGCGATGTATAAATCGGGAAATAATATATGATTAGTTCCTAGGATATAAGAAACAAAAGAGTATTAGTATCTTACCCATTGGTGTAACCAAGGTGACTTCAATGCCATTAACAGTGCTCTGCTGCCGACAGGTGTCCATAACCTTGGCAGAGTTGTTCTTCACCCTCGGAACCATGATCCTTTGTGTATACTTAGGAATGTTGTTATGTCAGAATGTAGACCATTATGCTGGCTTGGTGACCAGTTAACCATAATGCCATTCACGAGGAAGGAGTGAAACGTGGGCAGGCCGGCTCGTGGTGAGACCTCCTGTTCCAAGGTTCGTTTCTTTGATATACCTTTTGGACCATATCCCTAGTGTGGTGGCCATAATGGGAATGCCACTTCACTTCCATCCTCATGATCATGGTAGGCTGGCTCTCGATGAGACCCCCTATCCTGCATTTGACATCTCACATATCATGTTCAGATATATTTTTTCATAGTGTACTTTTCCTTATTTTTACACAAAGGGTGGTTCAACACTCCTTAAGAGTAGGAATGGTGGAAGAAGTCTTATTATCTCAATAGGAAGATATAAGCCCTTTTCTCTTATTCCTAAATAATAATCAAAGAGGGTTAAAGGAATCAGCATGATAAAGATAACCAATCAGGGCAAAATTAGTAAAACAATGACAACAAAAGATAAGAAATAAATATGTCCTTCCTTTCGTCCTCTTACTAATGCAGAGCCTTATAAATATAGCGATTTATGATTTGCGGATTTCGGTATGTTGTGATTTTATATTCATTGCACAAGTACATAGTTGTATCTTAAAGACTTGAAAGAATACGGGCAAGAAGCATCCTCAATTTAGATCAGCAAAAGGAATAAGTTGTTTCACAAGGAGAGCAAAAGTATGCTAGTGGTGTTCCTTTGGAAAAGAAATAACGACGGATGATAGAAAAAGGGACAGCAAAAAAATGCAAATGCCGTTCCTTTGGGAAAAGTAACAGCAAAGATAAAAAAATACTATAAAAACACTCAAAATGCCATTCCTTTGAAAAAGGAACAATAGCAATAAAAGAACGTTGTTTCTTTGAAGAAAAAGGAACAGTGGTAACCAAAAGGAACAACAGAAGACGTAACAGTGACGTTCCTTTGGAAAAGGAACAGCAAAGATCCTGAATGCTGTTCCTTTAGAAAAGGAACAGCAAAAGGAACAGCAAAACAAGCAAAGCCAACAGCATAAAAAAACACGCAGATACTATTTTTAGAACGGCAAAAATCGAACTTTGTGAAAGAAAAGGAACAGAAAAAAAATGATAAGAAAACATTTAATTCAAACTTATGTACAAGAACCACTCGAAAACAAGAACTTATGTACAAATTGTAAAAAAAGAAATGAACCCTTAATGAATTACAGGTGAGGAAGATTTCTCTTCCTCTCCTAAAATCTCTATATCAGTGTCTCGGCGTAGCTGTTGGCAGAAGGATTCCCGAGTGAGTGGTTTGCGATAGAGACGGACTCGGTGACCATTTACTTTGAATGCATATCCAGAACCGTCGATGGTAATTAGAGTAAGGGTTCCGTTGTCATGCACCTTCTGGATTTCGTATGGTCCCAACCATCGAGTCTGAAGTTTTCCAGGGAAGACCTGAAAACGAGAGTCGTATAACAGAGCCCAGTCTCCTTCGTGGAAGACTTTGTTTTTTATGAGCGCATCATGCCATTTAGCTCGCTGCTGTTGAATCAATGTTGTATTTTGTAATGCAGAGAGCCTAATTTCGTCTAATTCATTGATCTGTTGTAATCGATTGATTTGTGCCTCGCTTGGATCTAGGCCAACTTCCTGTGCTATCCGTAATGTTTGGATTTCGAATTCTATGGGAAAAATGGGTTGTTTTCCAAACACTAATTGATAAGGTGAGTAACCGGTGGTGCTCCTCCATGTGGTTCTATAGGCCCAGAGTGCTTCGGGTAGTCGGGTAGCCCAATCACGCCTATGTGACGCAATGGTTTTCGTTAGGATTGATTCTATTATCTTATTGCTACTTTCTACCTGCCCATTCGCCTGTGGGTGATATGGAGTAGTGATTTTATGCTGGACGTGATAATTGTTGAGTGTTGCAGCTAATTTATGCCCAGCAAATTGTGGTCCTCCATCCGTAATTATTTCCCTGGGAAGGCCATAACGTACAAATATATGGAACAGGAACTGTATGACAGAGTCCTCTGTGGCTCTTGGCAATGCTTCTGCCTCAACCCATTTGGTGACATATTCTGTTGCCACCAAGATATATGTTTTCTGATTTGATGAGGGGTTGATGGGTCCAACGAAATCAAGATCCCATCGCTCGAATGGTTCGATGACTAACTGTGGTTTCAGAGGCATCTCATCAGCTTGACCAGGTCGTCCTGCTCGCTGGCAGCTGCCATAGGCTTGGACAAACTTCTTCGCATCTTTGAAGATCGTAGGCCAGTAATATCCTGTCTGCAATACTTTATGTCCAGTTCTACGCTCAGCGAAGTGCCCCCCACACGGTCCATCGTGACAGGCTTTTAGGATGTCAAAGATTTCATCCTCTCTAACACATCGCCCGATATGCATGTCTGCTCCTGTGTGAAACAAATAGCCCCCAATCCACGAGAATCGAGAACTTTTCTGAACAATCTGCTTGCGCTCATTAGGAGTTAAATGTTTTGGTAGTTTACCTACTGCGAGGTAGTTGGCAACATCAGCATACCAGGGTGTTTGAATGGCAACAGCAAACAGGTGCTCATCCGGAAATTGATCTTCAACTGCTGCTGCATCGCTTGATTTTGGTATTCTCGAAAGAAAATCGGCTACAGGGTTTTCTTTGCCAGGCCGGTCCTTGATTGTGATGTCGAATTCCTGCAATAAAATTAACCATCGAGTTACTCTGGCATTTGTGACAGGCTTATTTGCTAAATATTTTATAGCAGAATGGTCCGTATATAAGATAACAGGATAACCTGTAATATAATGTCTAAATTTATTGACAGCATGTATTACAGCTAGGAATTCTTTTTCAGTAACAGTGTAATTTAATTCAGCAGGGGATAAATTCTTGCTGATGTAATAGATAGCAGATGGTTTTTTATCCTCTTCCTGCCCAAGGACTGCGCCAATAGCTGTATCTGAGGCATCAGATGATATCTGGAACGGTAGGTCCCAGTTTGGTCCTCGAAGGACTGGGGCTGTGGATACAAGCTTCTTTAAATCCTCGAAAGCATGGTCACATTTTTCTGTCCAAAGAAAATCAACGTTACCGGTTAATGCATATAAAGGAGCAGCAATGTGCGAATAATGCTCTATAAATCGTCTATAATAACCAGAAAATCCAAGAAAGCTGCGTACCTCTGTTTGAGTAGTAGGAGTGGGAATGAGCAAAAGTATTTGGATTTTGGCCGGGTCTACCTGAATGCCGGCTGCCGAAACATAATGTCCTAGGATAAGTCCTTCAGTCATCATCATGAAACATTTTTCGTGGCTTAAGCAAAGCCCGGTAACAATGCAGCGTTGTAGGACTTTTTCTAGGGTGTCTAGAGCTGGATCAAAATCATCTCCATATGGTGTAAAGTCATCCATGTAAACTTCAAGTCCATCATTTATTAAATCTGCAAAAATGCTAAGGATAGCCCTTTGAAACGTGGAAGGAGCATTACATAGGCCAAAAGGTAGAACTCGATAGGCAAATGTTCCCCAGGGACAAGTAAAAGTAGTTTTATCCTGGTCTTCAGGGGCAATCTGAATCTGATTGTATCCACTGAAGCCATCCAGGAAAGAAAAGAATTTCTTCCTTGCTAAAGTATCTAATACTTGATCTATGAATGGGAGAGGAAAATGATCTTTCTGTGTTGCCTTGTTTAGTTCCCTATAATCCACACAGATTCTCCATTTTCCATTCTTTTTTGGTACCACCACCAGCGGAGAGACCCATTTACTATCAGAAATAGGATAGATAAAGTTGACATCTAAAAGTTTCTAAAGTTCAGCTTTTACCACATCCTTTAGATGAGGATTAAGTCTCCTTTGCGGCTGACGAACAGGTCTGACGTCTTTTTTCGTATAAATGTGGTGTGTACATAACTGGGGATCAATTCCTTTCATGTCAGGGTAATCCCATGCAAATGCTTCTTGATATTTTGTTAACAATTGGATGAGCTTAGTTTCCTGTTCAGGTGTGAGATTAGCATTGATGTTTAAAGTTTTCCCCGGTGCAATTTCCACAGTTTTACTATTTGCAACAGAAGTAACAGGTATCGTTTGGTCATGCGTATCTTTCAGAGGATCTTCATCCAATTCATTATCAAATGCTGCTTCTATCATGTGACACTGTGTGCGAGGTTCAGTTTGACTAATGAAATTATTAATGGCATCATCTTCTGTTTGGTCTTTAAAATCAAGCGCCTCTTGTATAGTTAATGGAGATCTGATGTTATCAGTAAGGTATGATACAGTGTGCTTATTAGTTTTAATCATTGTGACACTTGGCTGCGCTGGAGGATATAGAACTAAATTTTTACTATTCGGTCCTCTAGTTATGGTCATATTTCCCTGCCGGCAGCCAATGTAGGCATCGGCAGTGGCAAGCCAAGGTCTACCTAAAATTAGTGGATGTCCATCAAGTCGGGTTTTTGGATTAATTATCAGGAAATCGGTTGGATACTCCCAAGATTCTACAGAGACCATGACATCATGTAGAGTACCCTTTGGTCTAACCACAGATCGGTCAGCCAATTCCAACAGAGTAGAGGTGGGTTCTACAGATGTAATGCCGAGCTTTTGGAAAGTAGTGGTTGTTAAAATATTAATTGCAGCCCCTAGATCAACTAAGGCATTAGATAGGGTCTGACCATAAATTTGAACAGTTATAATTGGATTCCCTGGGTATTCATATTTAAGGGGTGTTTCTCTCCCAGACAATAGGTCAGATAAAGTACCGACTACTTGGACTCTTGGATTATTTGTTATATTCCTCCTTGGTTTCTTTATGCACAATTCTTTGATAGTTTTTGCGTATATGGGAATGTCTTGAATGGCTTGGAGGAATGGAATTTTTATGTACAAATTTTGTAATTCTCCCAGAATGTCAAAGTCAGGATATTGTATGGATCGAGGTATGGCTAATCGTTCTGGGAATGGAGGAGAGGACGTGGTTGCTTGATTATGAGTTTGTTGCTTATTTACATCCTCTTGTTGTAACTGATGTTCTCTTGGTAACTGATCTTCAATATGAACTGTTTTATCTCCCTCGGTTTCAATTATACGTCCAGATCTTAACTGAAGGTCATTGCACTCCCTCACGTCAGGTCCTATTTCTGGTGTTTCTATGATTTGAATAGATTGGACCTGTCTGTTATTTGGATTGGGATCGGGTTGGGCTGGGAGTTGCGGTCTCAGGTTAGACTGGGGATTTTGTTGTAAGGCTGGCAGAGTAGGTTGAGGGAGCAGAATAGTTCCAGCTGGGTGGTACATCGGTCTTTGCCAGCTTGTCTGCCAGGGTGAACTTTGTGAAGTAGAGGGAATCCATTGTGACGGATATGGGCCATTTTGCCAATATGGTGGCGTGTAAGGGAAATTCGGCCAACCTGATTGGCTTGTTTGATTTAGCCATGGATTTGAAGAAGGAAACGATTGTGGTGACCAGTTTGTAAATGGGGGTTGAGATTGATTTTGCCACATACCATATTGTTGAGCATTATACTGTGGGGGTTGAAAGAAAGAGGTTGAGTCCGGAAACATACCAGGTTGTCTCGGCTGCCACTGGCAGCGCTGGCTGATCGAATTCACCGATTCTGGTTCTTCTTCTGCTTCCTTATATACCGCTTTCAATCCAGGAAGTGAGGGGAATCTCTCCGTAAGGTGATCTTTTGTACAGATGGCGCATGTTTGGACTTTATCCAGTGGACATTCCTTGTGGCTATGCTTTTTTCTGCATCGAGGGCAGAAGATTTCCAAATTCTGTTCTGCCTCCAACTGCTTCTGTTTAGCCTGCACAATATTAAGTTGTGTAGTTAGTGTCCCCATAATATCAGTTTTAAAATTTTCTAATAAATTTCCAATTTCTGCACGTGTTACTCCTTCTGTTGATACTTTGTTATCTCTTGCAAACCGATCATATTCTGTCGGTTTTATTCTTGTGCTGCCTCTCGAACTCCTGATACATAAATCAATGATGTCAACAAAATTCTCTTGATAAATGTCCCCTTTTCCCATGATGTTTAATGTTTCAATCCATTGTTCCTTCATACCCCTTATTAATGCAGTTTTTAACACATTATCAGGTAAAGGTAGCGATGCATAAGGAGATCTTTGTAGATTGTACTGAAAACGTTCCACATACTCTTCCAATGTTTCATTCGGTCTGGCTGACATTTGAAATATTTCATCTTTTAATTCTCTAGATCTACAATAATCCTGATATTTTTTTAAGAAGGATTCTTTCATTTGATCCCAATTATTGATAACCCCGCCACCTAGCCCCATAAACCATCTTAAAGCAGCCCCTTTTAATGTAGAGGGAAATAATTTCAATTTTTGGGGATCGATGGTGTAATCATACCCCCTACATAACACATCGAATTCGAATAAAAATGCATCCGGATCTTCTGATGTGAGACCGTGAAATGTAGGGATATGCTGAAGAGGGATAGCTTTCATGGGTGCATTAGCTGCAGAATCCACTATAGGATATTGTAATGTAGAGGTTTGAGCATTTGGCTGGTTTTGAGCCATGGTATCGAATATATGCCAATAACCTTCTGGGATATCTAGGAGGGTATTCTTAGGTTGAGGGGGAACGGTTTTGACAGGGATATTTTTAACAGCGCTTCCCTTATCTGGAATAATGAGAATTCCTGAAGATTTGATTCCTTCAACAATGATTTTCGCAGCACTCCCCTTATCTGGGCTATCTAATGGCTGATTTGTTTCAATAGGGGATTTTGGTTCCTTGGTTTCCCCTGTTTCTCCTTCTCCTTCACAAAAGTTGCTAGAGTTCCCTTCCTGCAATAGTTCTGGAGTAGAATTTTCAATTTCTTGAAAGTCCTGCTCTTCAGTTTGACTATGCACCTCAGCACAGGCTACAGATGGTGATCCTGTGGCCTGAAGGGAATTAGTAGGCGGTTTAGAAATGTTTTTCCTGGGGCCTACTGATGGCTGAGATTCTGCGTTCTTATAGATTTTGTCTATGAAGGTCGTTCGGCCAAGGGTCACCGGCCCCTTAGCTTTTTCAGGTTTGGATGGGGGTTTGATGTTCTTTTCTGGTCTTTTCTGCTTAGTCATGCACTCAAATGAACTACCAATTTCTATTCAAACAAAGCAGAAAAACAATTCTGTTAGGAAAGCGGACAGTGGAGCAGGGTTTTTACATGCTCCTCACGTAGGTTCTTACCTTCCGTTTTTAGGATCCAACTCCTCCCTAGCAGGCTCGTACACTACTCTGAAAAAAGACAAATGGCTACACTCTTTCCCCGGCAACGGCGCCAAAATGTAGAGCTATAAAAAGGTTCTCTTTCACCTCTAGTTACCTCACATTAATATGTCAATCCGGGAGCGTTTTGTTATTACAAAGAGTGACTCAATCTGAGGCTATCACTTGTCAGAGTAATGCTAGTAGTACAGTGTTTTAAGAAATACAAGAGTAAACGGATGCTTGTCTGTAACGAAATTACTTCAAAGAATAAATCACACATTCAGAAAACTCAGCAGCTTATCAGTCAAGGGTTCGGCAGTGATAACCCATCCCTTCGGAAACTGATGGAAAGGAAATTAGAGCATAGACCACGAGCTTGGGAGCTAGACAGTGACTGCCAATTCTCACTACATCCTTAGATCATCTCTCACACCAAAACAACAAATGCGATTAAATGGAACAACAAATAAAGAATTGAACAGCAAGTCTGGAATAGAACAGCAAATCTAAAATGGAACAGCAATTGAATAACTAAGTCCCGCAGGTTGTAACCAAGCTTATCTATTAACCCAAATACACTCTTCGCAATCAAATAGCATTCTCTCACTCTTAAGGCAAATCACGCAAAACACACTAGTGGAACAGCGTTAACTATTGACAAATTATAGAACAGCACTAATAAATCAGAAACGCACACAACACACTGGAATAATAATCTGATCAACCTGAATCAACAGGAATACAACTGTGCTTCCAAACAGAACACTATTATTTCTGAATCCAACGATTATGAAGAACACTACCTCAAACGGATGTATGACACGAATGTTCAATATACAAGCTCTGTAACAGAACAGTAAGAATATTCGATTAAGGCTGATAACATGCAATGAACTCTGAAAGAATCAATAACATAATGCAGAGTCAATCCACGATTCTACCTGTAAAAACTTCAATGATTTAATCTTAACAAAGCATGTAATATCAACTCATAAAGCATATCAAATTACCAAATAACAATAATAAACAAACCACGCAGAAATCAAGTCGTAATGGTACAGAAGCAAGTGTCCTCTGGGGCCGGGCCCTTAGCCTCCAAGGATACACCGCTTTAAGTTAATCCAGACGCAGAGATGAAATAATCACCAAGCTTTTATTAATGCATCGGTCAAAAATACAATGAACCAGTTCTCAACGAGACTTAATAATCAGAGCTGATGTTTAACAAATAAGCATAAAGCTAGAATTCAATCATCCTAAGCTAATGTTGTTGTCCCTTTATATAAAGGCGACTACGGAGATTTCCATACTAAGATAGATGGGCAGACAAAAGGTGGACTTCAGATCGAAGATCCCAGCCGCACAACAAACTAAGTGTCTTTCATCCTTCTTGCGCCGCGCTCGGTGTCTTCTCAAGTTCTTTTCCCAGTCACTTGTTTTAACTGTTTAGCCTTGTTTGCATTCGTTTACCTTCGTAGGACAAGCAGCTATCTCGAATTTGTCTCTTCCTTTGGAGCGCAAATTCCTCGTTTTCTCCTTCTCCTCTTACGTAAAATAACCATTATCAGTGGTTAAGTCTTGCATATCAATTCTCACATGTTTTGTTATAGTTCCTTATTATTTTCCAAATTCATGATACAAAAAGGTTTACAAATTCTACTAAAAAGCCACTGAAATAATCATCAAAAGCATACCTTTTTAGTACTCCACAGGGTCATTTGTTAGCTTCGTTAAATCGAGTAGATTCAACGAAGCTAAGAAAGGTGACAATGAGGTTGATGTTATTACAATGTGTGAAGACACGAAGTTCTGGTTAGAACAAGGGTTAGTCTGCAACGTACCCTGATGTGTATTCAGCTGGCTTCCCGAATGGGACGCACTCCTCTGCCCCCTAGGGGCCGAGGGAGGAGTGGTGTGTGGTGTGGTATTGGGAGACCAACTAGGGTTCCCAACTATGGTTGGTCCAATAAAGGATGAACCAATGACAGTGGCAGTGTTCCTTCTTTGACGCCTGAACGGCGAAAGACCTGGAACCCCTCCCGGTAATGGGGGGAGGGCCAAAAGACGCCTGGATCGATGAGGTTCCATTGGGACCATTCGGATGTCGACCAAGTTAGGTTTTGGAAAAATTTGAGAGGACAGAGTCTATGATCAAATCAAAATTATGGCCACATACATAAAACAAAGGGAAAATAAAATAAATTTTCCCTTTAAATTAATCTATGTGATCAATTAAGCAAAAAAGTGGTTTTTGTTTGTTTGCATATGATACTCAAAATCCTCGAAGACCTATTGTATCCTCACACACTCAAAAGTAATTGGGTGTTGATAATATTTCTTGTGAGTGCTAGCACAACATCCCATAAGAGCTGGCGACGCCCCCAGTCAGCCAAAGAGAATACACCAAGTTAAGTGTAGAGGGTCTGGCGCTTGCCTGCACCGTCACCTATAGGGTAAAGAATGCCCTAGTTTTTGGCCACTAAGAGCCACCGTCCCACATGAGCGTTATATTATTGGGCTTCTTGGTAGTCAGCTAACAGTACCTAGTATCAGCCAGGTCAGGTAGCCCCAACTGATACCACATGCACTATGCCTGAGCCTAACCCCCTCTAAATCGGGTCTCTGCCACGCTCGGGTTTTCTTTGTCATGGGCTAATAGGTGGATTTTAATCTCCCTAAATACACAACTTCTATGTTTCAATATGAAGTATGATCAAGGCAGCTTATTGGATGCCTACCTCCTTGACCCTAACTTAAGTTATAAATCCTTTTGTGGCCCCTGTGGGGAGAATTTAGTGAGTTTGGTTAAGTTATTTTTAGGTGTCTTGCTTTGCTTAGTGGGTGAGTGTGTTTGAGCATAAGGTGAACAAGAACATAGTTTGAACGTGTGGATATTGTTGATCCTTTAAAAAAATCCCCTATTTAAACTATATTATATTGCTTCTGGCTCAAATGGAAAACATGTGCAGATAATGGGCCGCTTTCAAATTTTCCTAGTTAATCTATGTGACTAACTAAAGGGAGATCGCGAATTGTGAATATGGAGCATTCATATGCTTACCTAGGATCACCGAAGGGTGCAAAGGTAGCAGATATTACTTGCTCTTCTATAAAAAATTTGATCCTAATCCCGCAATTCTTAATGAAAAAATTGAACTAAACTAAACAATTTCTACACTAGAAAAAAGAAAACTAGCTATGCATGTGTGGTCTTCGACCACTTACTTGGACTAGTTATCTAGGTGTGAATACCAAAATTTTCAAAACATAAATTGTTCGGAACGCAAGTTAATTTCCCCCCTAATTAAACTATGTGAAGATTTTGCAAAAACCAACTTGAAGCAAAACTGACTCTAAGCCTATAGAAAGAAGCTAAAAGTGAGTTCTAACAAGCTGTGGGGTATCAAAACAAGTGTTGGCAGATACATTAGGGGCTGCCAAGCACCTTACAAGCACAAAAAGGTAGAATATTGGGAGAAATTTCTCATTCTATGAATTGCGCGCAAAAGGCTGTGACAGGTGTGCTTTCTGCGCGAGGGTCAGCACTGAACGCACGCCCTGAGCGTCTGTGAGGAAAAAACGTGTGAAAATTCCTGCAAGTAAAAAAATAGAGGAGCTGCTCTTCTTCAGTCTATCACTCAAGGTGAATCTAGGGACTGCAAGATAGATCAGAGGACTATCAGCTCCACTCTCCATCATAGACAAAGGTCTCCTGCAAAAGAAGGCACAACCACATAAACTTGGTAAAATGTTAGTGGAGTCACCAATCCTATTGTGGTGGATTTAACGCACGGACATACAAAATCACACCAGTTTAAGGTGTGTGGCTTACCCCTTTAAACTATTGGTAACAGGAAGAAAATGGTGGAGTTAAAAATCATACAATCTAGAGGAAAAAATCATGCAAATGTATACTCAAATTAAACTAAAACTAAAACACAAATATACAAAAGCTATTGAAGAGAGTCAAACAATAATAATGCAAATGGTGGCTCTAGGCCCCTTCTTATTAAGTGTTTGATACGAAGAAGAAATTTTACCCACTTGCCAAAGGGCCCATAGACAATGGTTCTAGGTCCCGATGCAAGGATGTTGTTTTCCAAGCTCTGCCTCGGTGCAGTCTCCCTCTCTCTGTGTTGTGTTGGACTAAGATTGTTGGATTTCCAACAATTGAGTCCCCTCTATCTCTAGGTCCAGGGCACACACTACTAGTATTGCTTGGGAAATTCTGGCAAGCATAACAATGTGATCACCCATTCTTCATCTCATGGTGGCTTTACATAGGGGATTTCAAATCCTCCTTCCCACCCTTGGTACATGGTGGATGGTGACCCAAGGGAGAGGCCTGATTCCACTGTGTGCTCCAAATATTCCATTGTGTGCTCACATAGTGTCTAAAGGGGCGCTAGTGGTTGTCCTTAGGCGGCTTCATGTAAGGAGTAACTTTCCCTTCACTTTGTGTGGTCCCGAATAGCAATATTTTTCCACTTTCAGGAATGCACGCTTATCGAGAAAAAAAGGTGCACAAAAGGCACTCTTCTCGAAGGATAATGCATGCAAATATCATTTTATGAATAGTTCAAATTTGATTTCATTTAAACCTTTGATATTTTAAATACTTTATAGATTCCATAATGTCTTCCTCCCCTGTAAATCCTTTGTCTCGACATTAATTAATGTCATCTTCTTTTGTACGATTTTCCAGTGTTAACAATAATAAAATAATAAACCTACCTTTTCAACTTGTATTTTCAACTTATATCCCTAAGGTTTTACTCAAATTTCGAGCAACAGTACTCATTGGATGCAAAATTTAATTCCTCATTCAAGTAGTACCCATGTTGTATACATTTGATGGCCTCTACTACACGAAAAATGAAATTCATGTATTACCCATTTTTCATGTATAAGGGTCCATCATAAGTATGCAACATGGGTACTCCTTTTATTAGGAATCAAATTATGCATCAAACGAGTGTTCATGCTCGAAATTTGAGTAAAGCCATAGGGATATAAGTTGAAAATACAAGGTGAAAAAGTAGTTTTTTCTTTTTTCCCTCTAAAATTTCATGATGTAATCTAATTTATTTTATTATTTCCACTATTATTTTATAATTTCCTTTGGAGGCCCATTTTAGACATCAAAATTCCCCTAATGTGAGGTTGGTTCGTGTGAGGGTGCCCAAGGAAATGCGTCCAGGCGGGTCGGGTCGGGTCGGGTCGGGTTGTGTGAGAATCATCATATCAAAAATGCTAATTTGTGACTGCCTGTGTGCCTTGTGCACATTTGTGCGATCCGTTTTTTTTTTTCTCCCTCGTGCCTTCATTCAGGCAGGTTGGGTCGTGTCATATGAGGGCACCACAGGAGACGTGTTCAGGTCGTATCATGTGAGGGAGGTCGTATCAAGGGAGGGAAGCCTAGAGGGAATCCATTGAGATAAAATTGATAGGGGAACCCCCAATAGTTGTGATAAGATTATTAGGGGCCCATTTATCATAACCCATAATCCATTAACCCATAATCAGTAAATTCCTATCCCCTTAACCCTAGAGACATAATCCCTTAACCCCTACAGTCATAACTCACAACGCATTAACCCATTGATCTCTTAAACCCTAAGACACTAAACCCTTAACCCCTAACCTTAACTTAGAATCCTTTAAGCCCCTAAGCCCTAACCACTTATCATCTTAAACCTCACCCTTAACCCTTTAGCCCTAACCCCTAACCCCTTAACCTATTTACACCTATATCCCATAACCCTTAAGCACTTAACCGCCTAAATCCCCTAACCCCTAAACCCATTATGCTTAACCCTTAACCCTTGAAGCCCTTCACCACTTTCATTAGCCTCTAACCCCTACACCCCCTTTACCTCAACCCCTTAACCTGTAAATCACCTATGCCCTAACCCTTTACCCTCTACCATTAACCCCTAACACTTAAACCCCTTAACTCATAGAACCCCTAAGCCTTTATCCCAAAGCATAGGTGCTCAAACACTAATATTCTTATTCATATTAGGGTTTTTTCCACTAACCCATCAAATTAAACCTCCATGAACTACTTGGGTCGAAGGAAAAAAACCACAAGGTCCCCAAATCTGATCTACATTTTATGGACAATCACATTTCCCGCAATTATCTGCCACATATTTTATTTCAAAGGGAAGCAATATGGTCTTCTAATGTCCACAAACTCATCTAAGTTCATATGAATAAATTAAGGTTCATCCCCATGCATGACCCAATGTAATTCATGTCCCCTCAAAAGAAAAAAGAGGATATGAGGATGTCTCTTCACTTATCATCATCCTTTAACACTGGTCCATTCTCGTACCAAATGTAAGGGTAACAATCACATACAGGTCTAAAATATTTCTCAAAGGTTATATCCACAACATGCTCAAAACAACATTCAAATTCCCTTAGTTTTCTCCAAGTATATTTGATACTAACATAAGAATTCCTCAACTACATGAATTCTGCAATCTCCAACCTATCCATATGTTAGTATAAAACAAAAAAACTATAATTTATTAATTTATTTGAGTTACCTTTGCTCTGGGTTAAAATTTGTTACAGATTACAAAATTTATGTTGAAATATTATATTATAATCATTTAAATATCGTGTAATTTTTATATTTCAAACATTATTCATTTAAACCCCTTTTAAGTATATAAATATTTAAATAATTATAATACATAAATCTCTTTTTTCAATTAATTCAATTTCCATATTTAACATCTATACACACACACAAAATTATTTCATGGTAAAAGCATGTCATAAACTTCTATAACCTTAAATTTCATTGTATAATTGCATAATTACCATGGTGTAGACTCGTTTTAATTTACAAAATTAGGTTAATGTTTGATCATATGAAATTATTATAACTTCTACTTGTATATCATCAGTATATTTGGATGATCTGTCATGATTTAGTCCGACATCAGGTGTTAAATGATTGTGGGTTGTTTTTTAATGCTACCAATGTACTGTATTTAACACTCCTTTAACCCTCAAGGTACATCGGTCTGGAAAATTCTTAGATGTGAGGAAATCTAGCCACCTAAGAGCCGATGGATATCTCCTCCATGATTGAATGGTCAAGGACTAATGAATTTCATTGAGGTACCAAACCCCACCCCCAGGGTTGCATCCCGAGCTCATTTTATCAATTCTAATGAGGGTTTGTTGGCTCTGCCTTCCTGTGAAATGGTTCAAGAGGCCAAGGTTTTGCGTCTGATGATAATGCTTCTTGCATAGGTATTTCACCCAGATGATATGCCATCGATAGTTTTGAGTAATTTTTCCCTCTAAGTTCTTTTACAGTTCGAACTACACTAACACAGAGTTATTTGTGTAGGCTCTTTCTTTGTCACCCTTGAGTCTTTCGCTCCATAACTTGGTGTGACATTGTTGACCTGCTGTCGGTGGTTACCTTGGTAATACTTTACAATTCGGAAACTCAAGGTGTCTTAAGTTGCGAGTAACGACCTTCATTGATACCACAGGTATCAATTCAGTTTCTTTCGTTTCCTAAGATTTGCTAATGTCCATTGGTTGAATTACCCCTTATTTTCTTTGATGCGAGTATGACAATTTTTCCAGTTTTCCTCTATACAGGGTTTTTTCTTGCATCAACACTCGTTTAAATTTACACTCGGAACAGTCTCAGGAAGTTCTCTTTCAGAAAGTTGGGCTCGTCCTAGAGGGGTTTGCTACAGGTATTCCCTATTCAATATGTAAACATGTTATAGATTTGATTCGCCTTTTTTCTCTATTTATTAATGGTTCTATTTTTATTTTCTTTTTCTGGTATTCCTTGCTCTCCAGTTGTTACGATGCCACTCAAAAATCCTAACGGTGAAGCCATTACATATTTCGTCGATGTCAGTAATTTTCTTGTCCTTGTGTTCTTAAAATCGTTTATGGTTTATTCTTCTAGGGTATATAGAGACCATTATATTATGTTCAGGTTATCCCATGACCCTGGTGCATGATTATCTAAGTGGGACTTGGGCCATACCCCTCAAGGGTTTACCGGTTCTTTTCCATGTTGATACATTCAGTTATGGCTCTAGTTATTTCCAGCATAAATTTCCATTTGTGGCTATGTAACCATCATGTACAGGAAATTCGATAATAATATTTCTTTTGTAACTAATAAATTCAGTTACTGACCTTTATTGACTTATAAATGTTTTAATACTATTCAAGATGAAGAAGGAGGACTTATGGTTAAATTTTCTCTGATGTTTTCAACGAATGTTCTACTGCTATGTTTTAAAATTAAATTTAACTAGAAGGCTAGTCCCCCATTTGTTGGAAATACCGCCCAGGACTTAAGATTTTCCCTCAAATTAATTATTACAGAGTGTAGGAATAGAACTATTATCACTATTTATCATTTTTTCATTCATCTTTGTGTTCCTTAGGAAATTCAGACTAGGGTTTCCTCTAACCCTCCCGACAGGGTTCAAGTATCATTCATAGTTGAATTTACTAGCCTATATTACTTACCTACGTACTAGATAAATGTCAAGTTTCAGGTTATTAATTGAGTATTTTCCTACCCTCAAATCACATGTCCTTTCTCAGTATTGTCGAAGAGGATTCTTTCCACTTAGATTCAATTAAGTGTTCATTGAACATTAGGTCCTGACACCCTCACTCACGGTGTTGATACATAATATTTATATTAACACAGAAATAATTGAGAAGGTGTTAATAAAAGGCCAACCTGGGCTCAAAAAACTAAATACACAAGTTCTTCAATAAATCGAAATATTATTTATCTTATGCTATTTGTAACAACTGAAAATAAAGATTATTTGATTTCTCAAGTTATTCATCCAAGCAGTCTCTATCGATATTGTTAATGAAATTATCAATGGCTTCTCTGTAAGATTACATCATAGATAATGTTAATGCTTACTTTCATAAATAGGTTATCTTATCTTCTCTATAATATTATAATACAGAACTCCACAATACTTTTCATCTTAATTAGGTTAGTATAACTTCAACACAAGTGTGCAATACATAAATATACATTGCTTTTAATCATAATGTAAATAGTAGATAGGATAATAACATATCATTCAAGTTCCTTTTCATTTAAACACGGAAACATATTATCTACTGTGAAATGCAACACTAAAATACTTATCTCAATACCACAAGACTAATCTAGTCCACCCAACCAATGAGAAAAGGCGATGACATCCTCTTCCCACCCCCGAGCTCCTCGCCAAGCAGTAGATCGTAGTCTTAGGAAGCCAGGGAGTTAGCCATCTAGATCACTTTCCAACCTGTGCTATTAAACCTATATTTCCTTCCATTTTCACCTTCACAGCTTGGGATACTCTTAAGCGACATCATGCTTGCATTCAGACCTCATTTTTCAGTAAAAATACAAAACACATTTTCCTCCTTGAGATTCCATTTTTATCTCATGAGGAAAAGATAATTGTTTCTTGAATTGCCCAACAACTCGGTGTTTGGAATTCTTTATTTCCCAGATGGTATTCCAATTTTTCATTTTAAAATAAAACCATGTACTAGGGTTCCATTAAATACTACCAATTTTCTACATAAGTAACCATGTGCTAGCTTCAAATTGTAATTGTAGCCTTGATTCTCTTTATTAAATGACTGCTGGAATTTTGCACATTTGATCTTGAAGAAACCCTCTGAAAATTACAGTTCTCAGATAGTGAAGTTTTGAACCTAATTTTAATTAAAAATAGTGGCATGTTTGTGCTTGAAAGAGGCTAATCAAAATTATTTCTTGGTTTTTGGTTTTTTGAGGTAGCTCTTCAAGTCCCCCAAACTTTCTGAAATAACTCAACGCTCGCAGGATTTTTTTTCCTTGTTTCTATGGCTCATACTCTACTCATTGAGTAACCCGCATAATACACAGTAACTTTAAAACCTTGTGGAGTTCTCATTGTATGAATAATGATGACAAGACCTGAATTATTAATTGAGTGCTATATAAGTATGCCAAGTAATGTGCCAATTCTATTGACAAGAAACCGAGTATATCCTTGTAGCTCCACAAGTTTTAGAATGCTAAGTTTGAGCCTTGTAGCTATCAGAGGTATCCAAGCTTCACAAATGTAGGCTACAGATTTGAGCTACACAATTTGAGCTTACTGTTGAGCCCTAGAGTTGTCTTCTCTTTTGCAAACCTTCACTTCATTTCATCATTTCTTTATTACTTCATAAGCCTAAAAATAAATGAAGAATGATTAAGATTGCTTAAAGGTTACATACAAATGATTAAAATGTTGTATTTTCGTGATTTTTTCTATTTTAATCATTTTGAACAGTTTAGCCACAGAATACAGGCATTTTGTATCTAGTCAAGCGTTTTGTAGTTGTTTTTGTGTTTAAGTATGATGTCGGTGTCAATTGGAGAAAAGGCGCACATGGGTAGTTCTCAAATCTTCCCTACATGATTCCTTCCTATCCACGAGGATTGAATCGAAAACCGGAGGTGTCTAATCCAATGGTCAAATCAAGATTCAAAGAAACTATTTTCTACGGGAATTAGGACTCCTGATTTTATTTTCAGCAAATCACGAGTCTCAAAAGAGTCTCAATTCAATTTCGACTAGAAGATTACACCTGTACCTATTTTTTTTCGACATTAGTTATGAATTTGCATATAAATTAAGCTCTGTATAACCAAGAAAGGACGGTTGATAACACATTCAGAATCACAGTGATACTCTGTTTTTCAAGCGTTGTTTTAATAAAAGGAGATTAGCCTTGATGCTGTTCTGATTACAATTTTAAGGAGCTAAAGGATTACACCGAATTGGTAGCAGAGGGCCCCTGCTATTCGAGGAGGTTTCATCTGTTTTCTAGCTAAGTTTATTTCAGTTTCTGTTTAGTATTTCTCTTTAATTTTTTCTCAAATTACTGCTTTCATAATTTGCAATTGCTGGATCAAACTAAGTAAAAGCTATTGAATAATAGATAAGTGACTTATAAGAACAGTGATTGCCTAGGTTTCATTTCTTGTCTTTCATAGTTAACAGTTACTGTGCTCGACCAAGTAAAGACCATTTAAATCTTAAATTAAAATGGTTAGTGACTTACAGATACAGTAATTTTCCAACATTTTATTTGGTGTCATAGGAGATCCTCATTACACTACAATTAATATTTTTCAAAATCTCTTCCGATAAACCTTAATTGAATGAATTGGATTCAATTGTAATGTTTGAGTTATTAGTTATTTCAGCATTTTATTTCATGTCATAGGAGATCCTCATTACACTACAATTAATCTTTTTCAAAATCTCTTCCAATAAACCTTAATTGAATGAATTGGATTCAGTTGTAATGTTTTAGTTATTAGTTGTTTCAGCATTTTATTTCATGTCATAGGAGATCCTCATTACACTACAATTAATCTTTTTCAAAAGTTCTTCCAATAAACGTTAATTGAATGAATTGGATTCAGTTGTAATGTTTGAGTTATTAGTTGTTTTCATTTCTTGAATCTTAAATTAAGTTGCAATATCCATGGATTAGGATTTCTAGTTTTCATCATTTAATAAACTCCAAAAACTTGTAAATAAAACTCTGCCTTAATTCATTTGACAACATTTCCCTTTCCTTCCTTTTTAAATAGATTTAATCTCATCTTCTTAGTTTAGAATAGAAAGATAAGGATCAAAATATAAAAACTCCCAAAACATCAACAAAACCTTAAAACAACGAAGTAGGAAAAAGGGACACTCAGGCACATACAGTGCATTACACTTCATCAGTTTACTAGCCCTGGTCAATAATTTATGTTAAAAATTTAGGACACTAAATTGACTAAACACTTACAACAGTGTAAGGAGCCCCCAAAGGTGATTTTTTATCACATGTCTGGGGTTTTTCAACCATTTTCCATCGAGATTATGCAATGTGACTATTGTTAGCATACAAAGATATAATTTATGTATGCATTGACCAACTCAGAACAAATTTTCCATGGTAAACAATTTTACAACGTTTTTACTAGGTTGGGTTATCACTCAAGTCTGGACAAGTGGAAGACACATACCACTAGTATATAATAAGATTGGATATTACATAGACTTGGATTAATAACATAAATTTTTCATTGGTTTCATTTATTATTTAGATCTGGTTCGAATTCTATGAGACGGAAGATGGAGGAGTTGATCCTTGTTCTCGCTCCTATTCAATTTTGCAATGACGGGATTTCAACACTGGGTTTTCCAATCTATAATTTTGCACAGATCCTTTTTTCTGGACAATGAACTATCATCAATTAAGTATGCACTTCAAATTCTCCCGAATAGCAACAACAGTTCCGATGTATGGTCACTATAATTCTCTGTAACAGATCTGAGATTTTTGAGATTAGACCCAAGCTATGTCTACGTTGTAGCTGGCACATTATGGAATATCCAAAATTTCTCTGAAAAATATCATTTTCTCATAACTTGGGTGAGACAAAAATTCAAAGTCCCACTTGAAAAAAAACTGAAGTTCGATTTACAAGACATCTAAATCCATAGAGAAAGTATACCCTGAAATTTTAATCCCTTATAACCAGAACAAACACCAAAATTTCTACTGAATTTAACCTGTTTTATTCGCCTTAAAAAAATGTGAGTTTGGATAATCCTTATCCTAAATAATTTTATTTGATATCCAACGAAAATCAAAATCAAACATTTACTGCATAGTCTGATGAATAATTTCCAATTTCCATAATCCAGATTTACTTCCAAAACCTTCGTTAGATAATATTCAAACCATCAAAACATAAAATCCATTTATACAACTTAGCCATAAATTCTTATGAAGATAAATTGTACTCGGAAAAACTTTGTTTCAACTCCTTGACCATCATTCACTTCTTTTGAATACAAATTGCAAGACCAAACACCAGGTAAACCATAGTGTATTTAGTTGTCCATATTTATAACATATTGCAATATATTGCAACCAGACTAGAATTCTAAATTTCTAAAAATAATAATGCAGAACTTAAACGTGCGCCAATGATGTCCTTGCAACTAACGGGATATCGCAATGTGTGAACTGTGAAGTATGCCAGTTTTCTCATTTTGACTCCTTTTCGCTGCATTTTTCTGTGTTTGGGGACAGTTTTGTAGCTACCAAAGAATTTAGACTGTGCCAGTGGTCAAGGTTTTTGAAATATTAATTATCAAAAAACACTACACTTTCTAAATCATAAAAGATCAAAATATCTAGGAAAATCATATTTGACACATCCAAGTGTCATGTCTCTTCATAGGGACAACAAATATAAATATAAATCTACGCTCCATTTCAGCTCAAGAAAATCAGTGAATCTCTTAGAGACAACCTCAGACCTTGACAACCACTTGTGCCCTTGCATTTCAAGAAGGAAGATCATAGTTTGAGGAGGCCAAGGAGGAATAACTCTACAGATATGTGGAGAGTCTTCATTTCAACTCGGTTATGTGTATAAAGGAAAAACATGTTTGGTGTAGACTGTCTCCAACAACTCGGATAAGAGTTATAGACATCAAAACAATTCCTTACACCTCAAACCAATCAAGATTGGTTTCAAGACTGTGTCATCTCACAACTCGGATGTGTGTGAAGGATCACTACAACTCAGTTTAGTGGATCTATAATATTCCTAGGCTTGGATCCATGGAGGGATTCTACTAAAAATATGCAGTGACTTACTTCTAGACATAACTACTTAGCTCATCTTTGACAATAGACTTTGGTCTTTATCCTTTGTAGCTCAAATATGTGGGAAATATTAGTCCATACTCATATCTGGTCATGTGAAGAGATAGTGGGAAGTGACACTTGGAGTTTGGAAAAACTTATTTTATTGAACAGTTAAAGATCGCAGATCCTTGACAACTTGGTTGAAGGCTCATCCTTTGGAGACACAGTTGTAAGGCTAAATTTCCTAGGCTCAAGCTCATACTTGTTGTTGAATTGTAAGGACCATAATTTCAATTCTTGGGTAGTCTACCTATTATGGACTATTAATTTTGATCCTTGACTGTGGGAGGCTCAGATCACTACCTCAAATATTTGGATTGCAAACCTTTTTTAAAGGCACAGTTACGTCTTGTATGAAAATACTATTTTTGCATACAATATTGAGGTTGTTTGGAAACCCTTTGAACTTGAGATAACTGCAGACCTTGAAGACAACTTGGAGTTGATCTTTTATGCATTTTGAGGCTGGTGTATTGAAGAACCATAAAAGGATGTTTTTGAAGTGTTTAACATCTTGAAGAATTTTTGTGGAAATTCTTATAGAAGCATTCGTGAATATTGGAACCATATCTTGAAGGATCATCTAGGAGACGTCACCGACATTTTTTTTTTAATAATGTTTTGGTGCCATCGGTATTCCGACGTTTAGTTTTTTTTAAATAATTTTTTGTTGTCATCAGTATTCTGACATTTAGTTTTTTTTTTTAAATAATATTTTGTTTCTGTTGGTATTCCAACATTTAGAAGCATTGGTTGGGGCATTTTGTATCTTGGCTCCATAGTCAATCCCATGTAATGTGCTCTCAACCCAAGAATCTCTAATCAATCCAATGTAATATGTTTTGTTGTCTACGGGTTATGTATTACATGGTCTTACATCCCTCCTTTGGCCTACGGTTTTTGGAAAAGGACTTGATAATCCATGATTAGATATCTATTTATAATGACTTTATTAAAGTGAAAGGCTAGCGAATTATAAGGGCGCTATTACCGATGGGAGAAAAAAATAGCTCAAGCTAAACATAATTAAAAAAATAAACACAAGAAATTCAAATTTACAAATTAACATAACAATATCAAAGTAAGTTATTGAAATTCAACTAATGATACCTTATTCTCCATCCAAATAAAAAATCAGACCACTTTTTGTCTTGTATCATATCGAATTCCAATTGTGATGGATAATGGCCATATTGTTGCCAATGTTAAAACATGGTAGATGGACAAGTTAAGGTAATTAATATCGAATCATTTATTTTTCTATACAAAATTAAATATATATATATAATTTCATATATTAAATATTCTTACAAATTTGCATACTAAGGCTTCTAAACATGTTTGGCCATGGTGATGTGTGGCACAATATTTGGCAACCCTGGCCTTTGAGGCCTTGTCCTAAAACATGCACTAATTCAATTTAATTATGCACCAGTAAAATATTAATAAAAACATTTAATTAATTTAAAATAATATTATGACCAAATTTAATGTATGCTCTCCTCGTCGGACTTCCTCCGTGCATTTTCTCTATCATATTCTTTCATAATCACTTCCCATAATTTCACGCTTATATTAATTGGCATTATTTTGGCCCTTGGCTCAAGAGGAATTTGTTTTATCTTTTTCGTTTGGTTGCAACATAATCTCTTTCATTTTTTAGTCATTTGTTTCTTTACTTGCTTTACTGACCAACCTTTCCTAAATTCAATCTGCATGTCATGGATGACTGCCTTTTGAAGGTGCATGGGTATCTTTGATAATTGAAGATATATATGCTCTTTGAAGCATTGAAGGTATGATTCCTTCAACCTACAATTGAACACTTTCTCGGCATCTATCATTTTGATTTCCCCATAGACAACATCATATTCTACCTTGGTTTCATATTTACCAATGCAAGATGCATAAGTACCTTTACTAGTGGCGGAATAAATATGTGTCCCAAGAGTGGGTGGGACATTGGATGTATTTCAATCCTTGTTTCACATTCTTAGAGGTTATTGACATTGATTTTTTCCTAGATATTTTTCTCAATCAGGGAGTTGATGGGGAATCAATCGATTCCCTTTGATAGGGTTTCTTTGGTTGGTCTATTTCTATTGAAATGGAAACAATAATGGAACCCCAAAGGGGGCTTCTAGTTTAATTATCCCTTAATTAAATTAGAATTAAATTGTAATTCCACATGTTAGGTCTCTTATTGTTGTTATTGTAACCCCATTATTTTTATTGTTGTACCCCTGTAACCCCCATATTGTTATTATTGTGCCCTTACATTATTATTGTTAGGTCGGGTAGGATTACATTGTGGCCCCACTTGGAGTACATTGTGGCCCCATGGACTCCTATATATAGAAAGGAGGTTTTGTCATTTGTATCATCCAACAATTGTTCATTCATGTAATGTATTGGAGGTTGCCCCCTTGAAGTGGCTTATTTATAAGGTGTTTATATCTCTTTTATTCTATTTCTGGAGATGGTTTCACAACATTTGGTATCAGAAATTTGGATTCTAGGGTTTCGATGCTCCAAACACATCATCGTGGAATTTTCGCTATAATTTTTTTTCTACAAAGGTTCAAAAGCTGAAATTTTTAGAGTACGAAGTTGAAATTCTGAGGAACATCTTTGTAAAATTTCAAAACCTGGTTTGCAATATTTTCGGAGATATGTTCTGTGCACGTTAGGTCTTTTTCAAGCTCCGAATTTCATCTTAAAGAGGTGATCGTGGGAAAATCTTCATAACTCTCTCTCTGAGCATCAGATTGGAATTCTGTAAAAAGTGGTTGGAATTACATGGACTATAGCTTCCTTTCTATCAATTTCAGAGCCGAAGGAGTAAATAGCGACACGTGGCAAGTCGTACAAGTTCGCTCTACTGAACCAGTTCATAATTGGGTCATTGTGGAAGATTGGACATAACTTTGTCATGAAGAATCCAAATTAGGTTAGACCTGTGGCATTAGAAAGTGGATTCAGCGGGCTACCTCAGGGCCAAATTTCAGATATTTAAGATCCAAAATCATAGATATAATTCAATTTCAATATTGAGCTCCTCAAAATCAAGAAAAATAAGTGTATTTGTTTTCCGAATTGCATAAGTCTTGTTTGAAGAATAAATTTTAATTGATTCGAAGGGAATATTGTAGAATATATATCAGTATTGAGTTCTAAAATTCCCCCTAAAAATAATTCAACACCCATTAAGCCTTTAGAAATTTCTATTATGGCTCATGAAGATGAATAAATGCAACATGACATATCAAAATTACAAGAGAAAATGCAACAAATTTCGCTCTCGCAAAGAGCAACAAAAAATGACATGGAAGTTTTGAAGAAAGGCATGGAAACTAAGATGGACAGTTTGAAGAAAGGTGTGGAATATAAGATGGATGGTTTGAAGAATGGCATGGAAGCTAAGATGGATGGCATGGAATCTAAGATGAATGACATGGAAGCTAAGATCGATGAAAAAATGGAAAACAAGAAGAATGATATAGAAGCAGACATGGAAGGTTTGATAAATTTGATACAAGAAATGTTTCCTAATGGTGAAAAGATAGTAGAGGAATCTCATTATGAGAAAAAAATAAATGTTAATTGTGATTTCATAACCTCTAATATTAGATGGAAGAACCACCATATTCCAAAAATGGATATGAGGAAGTTTTATGGGAAGGATCTTGTAACATGGATACTACAAATGGAGCAATATTTTGATCTCAATAATGTGAAAAAAAAAGGTACACATTGCAACTTTACATTTAGAACAAAATACATTTGTATGGTATCGATGGCTTTGCTCCCGTAAAAAACATTTCACTTGGTCAATTTTTATGGAGGAAATTATAGCAAATTATGAGGATACAAAGAGAAACACCTTATTTAGCCAATTGATAAATCTCAAACACAAGGGTTTAGTGGGGAAGCACATTGAGGACTTTCAAAAATTGAATATAAGGGTAACTGATATTCTATAGGAACACAGGATTGATGTCTTCATAGGGACTTTAAAGGATAACATCCAACATGAAGTTCGAGTTTGGGAACTAAATCATTGGAGAAGGCATTCAAGTTGGCAAGAAAAATTGAATGTAAAATTATGGAAACAAGGAAGCCTACCACTCACATCTATAAATATGGAAGTGTTGCTACTCCTATAATTCCACAACCTACAAGGTTGACACCACAAAAATTGGAAGAAAAAAGAGAAAAAGGGCTTTGCTACAGTTGTGATAGCAAATACACTAAAGGTCATAAGTGTGCTGAGAAGAAATTATTTTACATATACTATGAAGAGGAGGAAGAAAATGAACAAGAAACTTCAAAAGAAGAGGATTTACACTAGGAAGAAACCCTAGAAGAAGAAGAAATGATTTCGACCATATCATGTAATGCAATGGTAGGAATTACCACTCCTTGAACTCTCAAGATAGAAGGACATATCAAGAAGAAAAAGGTAATAGTTTTGATTGATTCGGGTAGTACCCATAATTTTATTCATTGTAAGGTAGCCAAGGAATTGAATTGTTTCCTATACCTGCACCAGAATGTCAAGTGATGGTTGCAAATAGAGGAACTATAAATTTCTCAGGAAAATTCCATAATATCAAGATAGCCATGGGGGAATATGTATTGAATAGTCCAATGCTTTCCATCCCAATGGGAGGTGATGATGTTGTACTAGGAGTACAATGGTTACAATCTTAAGGGATGGTAGCTTTTCATTTTCAAGAACTTTTCTTGAATTTTTTTTAGAAAGGAAAGGAAATCGAATTACGAGGTATCGCAGGGAAGCCAAGAAAGATAATAAGCTCTAATGTCATGACAAAGCTTCTGAAGAAATAAAAATGAGGCATAATTGCACAATTATGCTCACTAGAAGTTCCAACATCAAAATCACCTATTTCTCCAGATCTCCAAGAATTCTTGGACAATCATTCCACGGTGTTTGATACTCCCAAAGGACTCCCACCTATTCGTGATCATGATCATGCTATTCATTTGATTCCAGGAAGTGTCCTCCAAACATCAGGCCTTACAGATATCCTTATGTCAAAAAGAGAGAAATTGAACATACGATTGCAGAAATGTTAGAGGCTGGTATAATTCAACCTATTCAAAGTTCTTTCTCTGCCCCAGTCGTATTGGTGAATAAGAAAGATGGAGCATGGCACATGTGTATAGGGAGCTTAATAAGCTCACTATTAAAGATAAATTTCCCATTCCTCTGATTGATGAATTATTGGATGAATTACATGGAGCAATTTATTTTACCAAGTTGGATCTTCATTCGAGATATCATCAAATTAGAATGAAAACTGAAGACATTCTGAAAACAGCATTTCGAACTCATGAGGGTCATTATGAATTTTTGGTCATGCCTTTTGGTCTTACCAATGCACCTTCCACATTTCAAGGGTTGATGAAATCCATTTTCAAACCCTTCCTTAGAAAATTTGTGCTAGTATTTTTTGATGATATACTAATATTCATCAGGTCTTGGAAGGATCGTGTTCAACATGTTGACAGGGTGCTCAAACTATTGCAGGAGAAAAAATTACATGCAAAAACATCCAAATGTTTCTTTGGAGTACAAGAGGTGGAATATCTGGGTCATATTGTATCTCACGAGGGTGTTAAGGTAGACCCTAACAAAATTAAAGCCATTAAGGAATGGAAAGTCCCCACAACCATAAATAAGTTGCACAGATTTCTCGGGTTAACAAGGTATTATCGCAAGTTCGTTAAGAATTATGGGAGAATAGCAGCACCTCTAACAACATTATTGAAGAAAGATGCATTTTCATGGACTCCTGAAGCAACTAAGGCCTTTGAACATCTTAAAGAGGCAATGTGCCTAGCACCAGTCTTTATTATGGAATGTGATGCCTCAGGAAATGGAATTGGTGTTGTTTTAATGCAAGAAGGAAGACCCATTTCTTTTAAAAGTCGTTCAATCAAAGGAAAGTATTTACAAAAGGCTATTTATGAGAAGGAAATGTTGGCAATACTACATGCACTAAAGAAATGGAGACCTTACCTAATGGGAAGACACTTCAAGGTAAAAATTGATCATGATAGTCTTCAACACTTTTTGGAACAAAGAGTATCTTCAGAGGAGCAGTAAAATGGGTCACAAAGATGTTTGGTTATGACTTTGAAATAATCTACAAAAAAGGGAAGCTAAATGTTGTTGCAGATTCACTCTCAAGACAGGATGAAGAGGTGGAAGAATTGCTTTGTTCCATTTCTATTATCCAACTAGATTAGATAACCGATGCAAGGGATGAATGGAAGAAGGATGAAGAAGTGTGGACACTAATTCAAAATTTGTAGCAATATTCTAGTAAATTTGATACATTTAGTTGGAAAAATGATTCCTTGTGGTACAAAGATCGCTTATATATTTACAAGAATTCCCAACTCAAACAAAACATTATTTTGGAATTGCGCACTTCTCCTTTAGGAGGACACTTGGAATTTTTTTTAAATTACCACAAGGTGAAGAAAGAATTTTTTTGGGATGGCCTTAAATCTGATATTCAAAAATTTTTGGTGGAATTTTTGGTTTCCCGGAAAAATAAAGTTCAGACAATCAAGACCCCGGGTCTTCTACGACCTTTATTCATTCCAAGTCAATGTTGGGAGGAGATTTCAATGGATTTTATCACACGTTTACCTAATTCCAAAGGAAGGAGTGTCATCATGGTGGTAGTTGATAGACTTACCAAGTATGCACACTTTTGTGCATTATATCATCCATTTAAAGCAAGTAAAGTTGCTACTACATTTATGGAACAATTCAAAAGCTACATGGAAACCCAAAGATTATTGTAAGTGATAGAGATCCCATTTTTATAGGAAATTTTTGGACGAACTCTTTTCTTGTTTGGGTACTCAACTAGCTCATAGCTCATCTTATCATCCTCAATCCGATGGTCAAACAGAGATAATGAATAAATTTTTGGAAGGATATCTTCGTTGTTTTGTATCTGATAAGCAAGCACAATGGGTCAAGTGGTTACTTCTCGTTGAATGGTGGTATAACACTTCCTTCCATACTGTAGCAAAAATGACCCCATTTATGGCACTTTATGGATATTATCCACCTTCCATCACATCTTCTTTAAGGGAAAATTCTAGGGTTCAAGCAGTGGAGGATCACATCGAGCATCAACAAGAAGTTCTCCAACTCTTAAAGGATAACCTAAATTTGGCACAAAATCGAATGAAACAATAGGCAGATCAACATCACAGTGAGAGAAGTTTTGATGTGGGAGACTGGGTATTTTTACAGCTACAACCATACAAAAAAATTTCCCTTGAGGAGGCTAAGAAGGATAATAAATTATCGCCAAAGTACTATGGTCCTTACAAGGTGTTGCAAAATATTGGTACTATGGCACACAAATTGGAGCTTCCTGCTTCTTTGTGAGTGCATCCAGTTCTCCATGTTTCATGCTTAAAAAAGGTTATAGGGGAAAAACTTCCAGTTCAAACAATATTTCCAGAACTTGATGAAGAAGGAAAAACCATATTGGAACCTGAAGCAGTCACGGAAACAAGAACTCGACAGCTACGAAATCGATCAATTTCAAAGTATCTCATCAAATGGAAGAACTTACCCACTAAATATTCTACATGGGAGATGAGAATTTTATACAAAAGCATCTAGAGCTACTCAAGCATTGAGGACAACACTTTTTTGAAGGATAGGAACAAGTTAGGTTCCTTATTGTTGTTATTGTAACCCCCTTATTTTTATTGTTGTACCCATGTAACCCCCATATTGTTATTATTGTGCCCTTACATTATTATTATTAGGTCAGCTAGGATTACATTGTGGCCCCATGGACTCCTATATATAGAAAGGAGGTTTTGTCATTTGTATCATCCAAGAATTGTTCATTCATGTAATGTATTGGAGGTTTCCCCCTTGAAGTGGCTTATTTCTAAGGCGTTGATATCTCTTTTCTTCTATTTTTGGAGCTGGTTTCACAACACCACATCACATTACAACTTTTAAGTGTTAACTGAGTCAGGAAGACTTAGCTACACTAGTACATATGGTCAATTTTCCAACACTTTAGTTCTGACAATTTTGACGTATTGTCGGAAAGTGTTGGGTATGTGTTATATTCTTTCCATGACTAATTTCCGATGAGCAGTCCGTGCACATGGTTTTATGCATGGTTTTGCACATGGTTTTGGGGTACGATGGTTTTTGGCCCCTTGTATTTGTGTAGATCCGGTCAAGGGAACTACAGTTATGTTCTAATCCACGGTTAATGGATTAGGGTTCATGTATGCTTCGGCATGTATATATATGTGTTGTAACACTAAAAGCAATATAATGAAAAATCAAGCTGGTCATCCCGATTTTGGATCCAGGGGAAAATCTCTGTGTTTATCTGTTTTATGTTTTATGCTCTCGCTATTGTTTATTTTCTGTTATAAGATTCATGTGTAGATAATTTTTGTTCAAGGTTAAAACCTACAGAAAGTTCCCCAATTTTTCTCAACTTTTTTAATCCCCCCAACCAGCCTCGCTCTAGCGACGTTTAAGGAGTATCATCAATATAGTGATGTTAAGGGGTATTGTTGGAATAGCGAAGTTTGTGAACCAAGCGTCCGAATACAATGTTTATGAAATAAGCATCGAAATAGCGACGTTTATGAACCAAGCATCGGAAACCATCAGAATAGCGACATTTGGGGAAACTATAAGAATAGCAATGTTTGTGAACCAAACATTGGAATAGCAACGTTTATGACACAAGTGTCGGAATAACGATGTTTTTGAACCAAGATTTGGAAACCATCGGAAGTGTGACTTTTGTGAAAAAACCCCCTAAATCTTAAGTCCTTAACCGCTAAATCCTCTGACACTAAAGCCCTTGGACCTTAACCCTTGACCCTTGAAGCCCTTAACCACTAAGTATCCAAGGCTGAAAGTAACACCCCAAACCAACACATTGACCTCTTAGGAGAATCCTTCACCTCTAATTGAGCATATTGGAAACATTTCATTTTTAGAGAACTAGTTATTGGTTATGAGGGTATGTGTTTGTGGGTAATTCCATTATTACCATGTATACCAAACATAGAAAAATTAGATAAGTTTCCAAGCCTCGAATTGAATTTCTCACAATATCCACACTTGTGGAATATTATGGTATTTTGAATAGCGACATACATGAAACAAGCGTCGGAATAGCGACGTTTATGGTGCCCAAGTAAACACGTTCGGGTCAAGTTGGGTGAGGGCACCCAAGGAACACATCTGAATTGAGTCGTGTCGAGTCGTGTACTGAGGGCGCCCAAGGAATGCGTTCGGGTGGGGTCATGTCAGGTCGTCTAGTAAGGGTGCCCAAGGAATGCGTCTAGGTCAGGTTGTGTACTGAGGGTACTCAAGGAACGCGTCCGGGTTGGGTCATTTGAGGGCACCAAAGGTAACAAGTTTGGGCAGGTCGGGTTGGGTCTGGTCGGGTTGTGTCGTGTGAGGCCACCCAAGGAAACGCGTTCATGCGAGTTGGGTTGAGTCATGTGATGGCATCCAAGGAAACGCGTTCGAGTCGGGTGATCAAGTAGGGCCGTGTCGTATTGTGAGGGCACACAAGGAAAGGCGTTTGGTTAGATCGGGTTGGGTCAGGTTCTGTCATGTGAGGGCGCCCGAGGAAACGCATTCATGCGGGTCGGGTTGGGTCGAGTTGGGTCGGGTTGGGTCAGGTTCTATCATGTGAGGGCGCCCGAGGAAACGCATTCATGCGGGTCGGGTTGGGTCGGGTTGGGTCAGGTCATGTGAGGGCATCCAAGGAAATGTTTTTGGGCACATCGAGTTAGTTCAGGTCAGGTCATGAGAGCTAGGGCACCCAAGGAAACGCATTTGTGCAGGTCAGGTTGATTCGCATGAGAGCACCTCAGGAAATGCGTCAGGGTGGGTCAGGTCGGGTCGTGTCGTGTGAGTGCGCCCAAGGAAATGTGTACAGGTGGGTCGGGGCAAGTCGAGTCAGGTCCTTGAGGTCGCCTAGGTAAACGCGTTTGAGCGGGTCAAGTCGTGTGAGGGTGCCTAGGGAACACATTCAGGTGGGTCGAGTCGGTCGGGTCAGGTCAGGTCAAGTCATGTCAGGTCGGGTCGTGTGAGGTCAGGTCATGTGAGGCCAGGTCGTGTCAGGTCGGGTCGTGTGAGGTCGAGTCATGTGAGGTCAGGTCATGTCAGGTCGAGTCGGGTTAGGTCAGGTCGGGTCATGTCAAGTCAAGTCGTGTCAGGTCGAGTCATGTGAGGTCAGGTCGTGTGATGGCGCACAAGGAAACGCGTTCGGGTTGGTCGAGTCAGGTCGGATCGTGCAAGGGTGCCCAAGGAAACGCGTTCAAGTGGGTTGGGTCCAGTCGTGTCGTACTATGAGGGCGCCAAAGGAAACGCATTCGGGCGGTTCAGGTCAGGTCGTGTCGGGTCATGTGAGGGCACCCAAGAAATACGTCTAGGTCGGGTCGTTTTGGGTCATCTAAGGGTGCCCAAGGAAACGCATTCAGGCGGGTCGGGTCCGGTCGGGTTCAATCAGGTTGTGTCATGTGAGGCTGCCCAAGGAAACATGTTCAGGCAAGTTGGGTCTGGTCAGGTCATGTCGTGTGAGGGCGCCCAAGGAAACACGTTTGGGCAAGTTAGGTTGGGTCGAGTCTGGTTGGGTCGTGTCATGTGAGGGCACCCAAGGAAACGCATTTGGGAAATTCAGGTCGGGTCAGGTCATGTCATGTGAAGGTGCCCAAGAAAATGCATTCGGGCAGGTCTTCTCGGGTCGTGTCATGTGAGGGTGCCTAAGGAAATGCGTTCGGGCGAGTCGGGTCGGGTCAGGTCGTGTGAGAGCACCCAAGGAAATGTGTTCGATCGGGTCGGGTCGTGTGAAGGTGCCCAAGGAAACATGTTCGGGCAGGTCAGGGCAGGTCGAGTCAAGTCGTGTGAGGATGCCCAGGGAAATTCGTTCAGGCTGGTTGGGTCGGGTCGGGTCGGGTCATGTTAGGGTGCCTATGGAAACGCGTTCGAGAAAGTCAGGTCGTGTGAGGGTAGTCATATAAAAAATGCTAAGTTGTGACCGCTCGTGTGCCTTGTACTACACATTTGTGCAATCCTATTTCCAGTTTCTCCCTCGTACCTTCATTCAAGCAAATCGGGTCATGTCATGTGAGGGAACCATAGGAAATACGTCCGAGTCAGATTGTGCAGTGAGGGAGGTTGTATCAAAAATTCTAAGTTGTGATCGCTTGTGTGCCTTGTGCACGTGCGTGCGATCTGCTTTCCATTTTCTCCCTCATCATGCCTTAATCAACTTTCAGGTGTGTCAGGTCGAGTCAGGTCATGTGATGTCACCCAAGGAAACGCGTTCAGTTTGGGTCAGGTCCAGTTGGGTCGTGTCGTGTGAGGGCACCCGAGGAAACGCATTTGGGTTGGTCAGGTCGTGTGAGGGCACCCAAGGAAACACGTTTGTGCGGGTTGGATTGTGTCGTGTGAGGACACCTAAGGAAACGCGTTCAGGTGGGTCAAGGCAGGTCGTGTCATGTGAGGGTGCACAAGGAAACACTTTATGGCAGGTCCGATTGAGTTGGGTCAGGTCATGAGAGGGCACCCAAGGAAACGTATTCGGGCGGGTCGGGTAATTTTGTTGGATTTTGCTTGATTAGAAACAATGGTAAACAACCTTCATAAATGTTGTGTTCCTTTATGAAACAACCAACATGAATAATAGTGTGTGATAGGGAGTGTTAGCAAGTTATAGGTGTGTTAAGGAGGGAGTGACAAGGTATGCTAGGTACCCCTAACCCATTTAACCCCCTAAACCCTAAACCTCTAAACCCTTAACCCTAACCCCTTAAACATGAATCATCCTTTATGAAACAACCAACATCAATGCCTTCCAAAAAAAACTTAAAATAGAAGCAAACAAGTCTCCATTCTTATCAAGTCATGTTGGGTCACTAGGTAGTTGAATATAATCTATAAAAGAAAACACCTCCAACATTTCAGAATGAAGTATGAACAAAATGAACCATTACTTAGACTGCATTGTAAGCCAAGAAACCAAATTTATCAATTCAAGGATCTACAATCCCCTGACCCTAACGTATTTCCTTGGGTACCCTCACATGACTCAACCCAACCGAATGTGTTTCTTTGGGCACCCTCACAGGGCATGACCCGACCTGACCCGACCCAAGCTGCCCGAATGAAGGCATGAGGGAGAAAATGACAAACGGGTCGCATGAACATGCACAAGGCATAGGGACGGTCACAAATTAGCATTTTTTATACGACCTCCCTCACACGACCCGACCTGACCCAACCTGAATGTGTTTCCTTACACTGCCTCACACGAAACGACCCAACCCGCCTGAATGAAGGCACGAGGGAGCAAACAAAAAATGGGTAGCAAGAACATGCACAAGGCACACGAGCGGTCTTAGCATTTTTTATATGACCACCCTCACACGACCCAATCTGAATCGCTCAAACGTGTTTCCTTAGGCGTCCTCACATGACCCAACCCAACCCGCTTAAACGTGTTTCCTTAGGCGTCCTCACACGACCCGACCCGACCCACTTAAACGTGTTTCCTTAATGGGTTCCCTCACACAACACGACCCATCCCGATCCTCCCAGACATGTTTCCTAGGCACCCTCACACGACCCGGCAAGGTATGCTAGGTGTTAGCAAGTTCTAGGTGTGCTAAGGAGGGAGTGAAAAGATATGTTAGGTACCCGACCCTAACCCATTTAACTCCCTAAACCCTAAAACTCTAAACCCTTAACCACTAAACCCTTAAACCCTAATTCTTGACCCCTAACCAATTTAACCCCCTAAACCCCTAAATCCCAAACTCCTTTAACCCCTAATCCCTAAAATCCTTAACTTCTAAATCCGCTAACCCCCTAAACCCAAAACCTCTAACCCCTTAACCCCTAACCGCTTAAACCCTAATTCCAAATGCCTAACCCATTTAACCACGTAATTTGTAATCCCTAATCCCTTAACCACTAACTCATTATTCACCTAACCCCTAATTGCACCCAAATCCCCTAACCCCTAAGCCCCCAATCCCTAATCCCTTAACCAGTAGCTCATTATTTGACCCCTAACCCCGAAATGCACCTAAATCCCCTAACTCCTAAACCCCAATTCCTAAACCCTTAACCACTAACTCATTATTCCCCTAACCCCAATCCCTAATCCCTTAACCACTAACTCATTATCCCCCTAACCCCTAAATGCACCTAAATCGCCTAACCCCTAAGCCCCCAATCCCTAACCCCTTAACCATTAACTCATTATTCTCCTAAACCTAAACCGTAAACCTCTAACCCTTAATACCCTATTCCCCTAATCCCTAATCCCTTAACCATTAACTCATTATTCCCCTAACCCTTATAACATTCCTTAAAACCGTTATATTTTTTTATTTCGGAATAGCGACGAAATCGTGAGAGGATCAGGTTGGGTCGGGTCAAGTTAGGTCGGTTCAGGTCAAGTCGAGTCATGTTACGTCAGGTTGTGTCAGGTCAGGTCGGCTCATGTGAGGGTGCCTAAGGAAACGCATTCAGGTGGGTGAGGTCGGGTCGGGTCGGGTCGGGTGAGGGTCGTCGTATCAAAAATGCTAAGTTATGACCACTTGTGTGCATTGTGCACGTTTGTGTGATTAGTTTTTTTTTTCTCCCTCATGCCTTCGTTCGGGTGGTTTGGGTCGTGTCATGTGAGAGCACCACAACAGACACGTTCGGGTCATATTGTGTGAGGGAGGTCATATCAAAGGAGGGATGCCTAGAGGGAAGGCATCGAGAAAAATTTATAGGGGAACCCCCAATAGTTGTGATAAGGTGATTAGGGGCCCCATTATCATAACCCATAATCCATTAACCCATAAATAGTAAATTCCCTATCCCCTTAACCCCAGAGCCATAATCCCTTAACCCCTACAGTCATAACTCACAACCCATTAGCCCCTTGATCCCTTAAACCCTAAGACACTAACCCCTTAACCCCTAACCCTTAACTTAGAATCCTTGAAGCCCCTAAGCCCTAAACCCTTATCATCTTAAACCTCAACCTTAGCCCTTTAGCCCTAACCCCTAACCCCTTAACCTTTTGACACCTATATCCCATAACCCTTAAGCACTTAACTGCCTAAATCCCTTAACCCATATGCCCATGCTGCATAACCCTTAACTCGTGAATCCCTTAACCATTGTCATTAGCCTCTAACCCCTACACACCCTAGACCTCAACCCCTTAACCCATAAATCGCCTATGCCCTAACCTTTTACCCTTTACCATTAACCCCTGATGCTTAAACCCATAAACCCCTTAACTCCTATAACTCCTAAGCCTTTCTCCCAAAGCATATGTGCTCAAACACTAATATGCTTGTTCATATTAGGTTTTTGTCCACTAAACCCTAAAATGCAACCTCCAAGCATTACTTGGGTCGAAGGAAAAAATCAACAAGGTCCCCAAATCTGATCTACATTTGATGGAAAAATCATATTTCCCCCAATTATCCACCACATATTTTCTTTCAAAGGGAAACAATATGGTATTCTAATGTCCACAAGTGCATCTCAGTTCATAAGAATAAATAAAGGTTCATCTCCATGCATGACCCAATGTAATTCATGTCCCCTCAAAAGAAAAAAGAGTATATGAGGATGTCTATTTACCTATCATCATCCTTTAACATTGGTCCATTCTCATGCCAAATGTAAGGTTAACAATCACATACAGGTCTACAATATTTCTCAAAGTTTCTATCCACAACATGCTCAAAACAACATTCAAATTCCCTTAGTTTGCTTGAAGTATATTTGAAACTAACATAAGAAATCCTCAACTACATGAATTCTGCAATCACCAACCTATCCATATCTTAGTATAAAAAAAAAAAAAAAATTATAAGTTACTAATTTATTTTAGTTACCTTTTCTCTATGTTAAAATTTTTTACAGATTACCAAATTTATGTTGAAATATTATATTATCATCATTTAAATGTCGTGTAATTTTTATATTTCAAACATTATTTATTTAAACCCCTTTTAAGTATATAAATATTTAAATAATAATACATAAATCTCTTTTTTTAATTAATTTAATTTCCATATGTAACATTTATACACACAAAAAAAAGTATTTCATGGTAAAAACATGTCATAAACTTCTATAACTTTAAATATTGTATAATTGCATAATTACCATGGTGTAGACTCGTTAATTTACAAACTTAGGTTAATGTTTGATCATATGAATTTATTCTAAGTTCAACTCATATATCATCAGTATATTTGGATGATCTTTCATGATCTAGTCCGATGCCAGGTGTTAAGCGATCGTGGGTTGTTTCTTAATGCTACCAACGTACTATAAATAACACTCCTTTAATCCTCCAGGTACATCGTTCTGGTAAATTCTTATATGTGAGGACATCTGGCCACCTAAGAGCCGATGGATTTCTCCTCCATGATCGAACAGTCGACGACTAAAGGAGTTCATTGAGGTACCGAACCCCACCCCCAGGATTTCATCTCGAGCTCATTTTGTCAATTCTGATGATGGTTTAATGGCTCTGCCTTCCTATGAACTGGTTCAGGAGGCCAAGTTTTTGCATCTGATTATAATGCTTCTTGCACAGATATTGAACCCAGATGATATGCCATCAATAGTTTTGAGTAATTTTCCCCTATAATTTCTTTTACAGTTCGAACTACACTAACACAAAGGTATCTGTGTAGGTTCTTTCTTTGTCACCCTAGGTCCTTTCGCTCCATGACCTGGTATGACCTTTTTGACCTGATGTTGGTGGTTACCTTGGTAATAGTTTACAATTTTGCAACTCAAGGTGTCTTAAGTCAGGAGTAACGACATTCATTGATACCACAGGTATCAATTCAGTTTCTTTCGTTTCCTAAGATTTTCTAATGTGCATTAGTTGCATTACCCCTTATTTTCTTTGATGCGAGTATGAAAATTCTTCCAAATTTCCTCTGTACAGGGTTTTGGCCTGCATCAACACTTGTTTAAATTTTCACTCAGGAAAGTCTCGAGAATTTCTTTTTCGGAAAGTTGGGCTCGTATTGGAGGGGTTCGCTATAGGTATTCCCTATTCAATATGTACAAATGTTATAGAGTTGATTCACCTTTTTGCTATATTGATTAATGGTTCTATTTTATTTTATTTTTCCAACGTTCCTTTCTCTCCAGTGGTTACGATGCCACTCAAAAATACAGACAGTGAAGCCATTACATATGTCACCGATGTCAGTAAGTTTCTCGGCCTCGTGTTCTTAAACTCGTTTATGGTATATTATTTTAGGGTTTATAGAGACCAATATATTATGTGCAGGTTCTCCCATAACCCTGGTGCATGATTATCTAAGTGGGACTTGGGCCATACCCCTCAAGGGTTTCCCAGCTCTTTTCCATGCTGATACATTTAGTTATGGCTCTAGTTATTTCCAACATAAATTTCCATTTGTGGCTATGTAACCATCATGTACATGAAATTCAATAATAATATTGCTTTTGTAACTAAGAAATTTAGTTACTAACCTTTATTGACTTATAAATGTTTTAATACTATACAAGATGAAGAAGGAAGACTTTTGGTTAAATTTGCTCCGATGTTTTCAATGAATGTTCTACTCTTTATGTTTCGAAATTTACTTTCACTAGAAGGCTAGTTCCCTGTTTGTTGTAAATACCTCTCGGGACTTAGGATTTTCCCTAAAATTAATTATTACAAATTGCAGAAATAGAACTATTATCACTATTTGTCAGTTTTGCATTCATCTTTGTGTTCCTTAGGAAATCTGGACTAGGGTTTCCTCTAACCCTCCCGAGAGGGTTCAAGTATCATTCATAGCTGAATTTACTAGCCTATATTACTTGCCTACGTATTGGATAAATTTCAGGTTTCAAGTTATTAATTAAGGAGTTCCTACCCTCAAACTGCATGTTCTTGCCCAGTATTGTCGAAGAGGTGTCTTTCCACTTTGCATCGGTCAGATTCAATTAAGTGTTGAATGAACATTAGGTCTTGACACCCTCACTCAGGGTGTTGATACATAATTTTTATTAGCAAAGAAATAATTAAGCAGGTATTAATAAAAGGCCAACCTGGGCTCAAACAACTAAATACACAATTTCTTCAATAAATCGAAATATTATTTGTCTTATGCTATTTGTAACATGTAGTATACCTAGGGGGGTAATAAAGGGTACAAAGGGAGGTACACAAAGGAATAATATGATGTAATAATGCAATAATGATAAATAAATGGATCATATTTAATAAATAAAGTGGTTAACCCACATTATGCAAGGGACCACATGTAGCTAGGGAATAAAATGATAAGCCCATTGTATTGGATGCATGGTATTGAGAGACCCATGGTATTGCATGTATAAAACCTATATAGATGCTAGAGACTCTCCGTGGAGTAGGTCAAGGATTATTGTATTGGAAAGCATATGGCATGTGGAGTGATCTGCCTCCTTAAGGAGTGAATGTATGGTGTTGCCCTACCTCAAGGGTTTTGATATTAATGAATATCTGAAGTTTTATCTTCTATAGTGTTATTTCTTGGGCATATTTTCCATTTTTATACATTTTTTTGATAGATCTATTACAATTGTAGTATACCTAGGGGGGATAATAAAGGGTACAAAGGGAGGTACCCAAAGGAATAATATGATGTAATAATGTAAGAATGATAAATAAATGGATCATAGTTAATAAATAAAGTGGTTAACCCACATTATGCAAGGGCCACATGTAACTAGGGAATAAAGTGATAAGCCCATTATATTGGATGCATGGTATTGAGAAACCCATGGTAGCTACCCATGGTATTACATTATTTCATCATATTATTCCTTTGCGTACCTCCCATTGTACCCTTTATTATCCCCCCTAGGTATACTACTCGCTCGCTTAAGATGGAAGCAGGTTCTGGTGGTTCCTCTGTGTTGATGTGTTGTGGGTGGATCGTCGCACATTTCTATGTGTCATCTATGGGTTGTTGTCCTTGTTGTTAATCCATTGCCACCTTGATGGTTGTTGTCTCGCTGGGTGATGCGGGTGGTGATATGTTGAATATTTAACTGATGGAATATCTTTCATTAATTGCTCCACTATTGGTGATGGAGTGGAGTCTGGGCTTTTGCTGGTGCCTGCTTTGATGTCTGTGTTTGGTTATCTACCATCAAAGGCTTATCATCTGATGTGTATGTGTCGTTAGAGAATTGTGGTTCTTCCTCCCTAGTCTCTACATGGTTCCTCATGCAAATATCCTACAATGTGATTTTCCTCTTTTTATACCAAAGCTTCATGAATTTATTTTGCACATTAAAATTGACAGTACCAATGGATTCCATCGAAGGGTGTCCCAAAACAACATCCACAATAGCCATATCTAAAACATAAAAATCGAAATGCAACACATACTTATACATAGAAATACTCAAATCTTTATAAATTTCAACATCTTCATTATCAACCTGTGTTTTTTCAATATGTTTTGCTGGAACTTGCAATTTTTTAGCCAAATTAACATTGATACAATTATTCTTGCAACTAGGAATGATAGACGCAATGATGTTCTCTTTCTGAATACTTCCATGAACCTGTAATATGGAAAGATTAGTAGAAAATAAGTCTTTATGGATCTTAATGTCCTTCTTTCTGGCTTGAGACCACTTGTCCAAAATGATTTTTTCAAGTTTTTTCTCGAGAAGTTTCCTCACTGAGTTGTCAAGTGAGGTCCACCATTTACTTTCCTCATCTTTCATATGAAGCCTTATGGAGCATACCCAAAAAAATTTGTATTGAGCCTTGTGATATTGTAAAAAATATTCAATAGTAGGGCCATCATATTTTCCTGTAAACTTCATATTGCGAGAACCCCTAAAACAAAGTAAGGGTTTTGAAGAAAATCACTTACTTTGGAAAAACTTTAAAATGGACATTACTCGGTCAATATAACCCAGAATCCTTAGTATAACCTGTTTTAGAAAATGGAATATTCATTCTACATCCATCCAAGTGACTTAAATCCAGATCTAGGTACTCTGGAAACACAGATCTACGTTGCAACTGTCTCGTCGTCACAAAATTTCTGAAAAAATGGTTGATTTTAAATCAATGATAACTCCCTCATCCGGACTCTGATTTGACCGATTATTTTTTTGAAATCGGGTGATTTTTAGAGGGAAGATCAGATCTATAATTTTTTATCTAAAATTATGTGCCAAAGTCTACAAAAATTTCAGGAGAGCAGTCGTACACAAATTCTCATCAGAAACATTTATGCAACACAACTAAATTTAAATCAGCGATATCACCCTCATCTGAACTCCGATTCGACTGATTTTTTTTTTTTTGAAATTAGGTATTTTTGTGCAAGGAATCTAGATATACTATTTATTTCTGAAAATTTTGCGCCAACATTTTCAGATCTGCTCTGAAAACCCATCGCCCAAAAATTTCCTGCAAAAAATGAAAAAAACAAATCTCCCAAACTTTGCCCAAGAAAGTGTTCTAATACCACTTGTAATAGATCTATCAAGAAAATTTTTAAAAATGGAAAATATGCCCAAGAAAGAACACCATAGAAGATAAAACTTCATATCTTCATTAATATCAAAACCCTTGAGTTAGGGCAACACCATACATTCACTCCTTAAGGAAGGAGATCACTCCACAAGCCATATGCTTTCCAATACAATAATCCTTGACCTCCTCCATGGAGAGTCTCTAGCCTCTATATAGGTTTCATACATGCAATACCATGGGTAGTTACCATGGGTCTCTCAATACCATGCATCCAATACAATGGGCTTATCACTTTATTCCCTAGCTACATGTGATCCCTTGCATAATGTGGGTTAACCACTTTATTTATTAACTATGATCCATTTATTTATCATTCTTACATTATTACATTATATTATTCCTATGGGTACCTCCCTTTGTACCCTTTATTATCCCCCCTAGGTATATTACATAACAACTAAAAATAAATATTATTCTATTTCTCAAGTTATTCATCCATGTAGTCTCTATCGATATTGTTAATGAAATTATCAATGGCTTATCTACAAGATTTCATCATAGATATTGTTAATGTTTATTTTCATAAATAGGTTAGCCTATCTTCTTTGTAAGATTATAATACAGAACTCCACAATACTTTTCATCTTACTTAGGTTAGTATAACTTCTCCGCAAGTGTGCAATACATAAAGATACAGTGCTTTTAATCGTAATGTAAATAGTAGATAGGATAATAACATTTCATTCAAATTCCTTTTCATTTAAACACAGATACATATCTACTGTGAAATGCAACACTAAAATAATTATCTCAATACCACAAGACTTTTCTAGTCCACCCAACCAATGGGAAAAGGAAATGACATCCTCTTTCCAACCCCGAGCTCCTCACCGAGCAGTAGACCGTAGTCTTAGGCAACCATAGAGTTAGGCATCTGGATTCCTTTCCAGCCTGTGCTCTTAAGCCTGTATTACCTTCCATTGGCACCTACCCAGCTCAGAATACTCTTAAGCAGCATCCTGCTTGCATTCAGACCTCCTTTTCCAGGAAAAATACAAAACCCATTTTCCTCCCTGAGTTTCCATTTTTATCTCATGAGGAAAAGGTAATTGTTTCTTGAACTGCCCCAACTACTTGGTGTTTGGAATTCCTTATTTCCCATACACTCTTCCAATTTTTCATTTTAAAAGAAAACCATGTGCTAGGGTTCCATTAAATACTACCAGTTTTCTACATAAGTAACCATGTGCTAGTTTCAAATTGTAATTACAGCCTTGATTCGCTTTATTAAATGATTGTTGGAATTATGCGCATTTAGCTCTGAGATTTGATCTTGAAGAAACCTTGTGAAAATTAAAGTTCTCAGATAGTGAAGGTTTGAACCTAATTTTAATTGACAATAGTGGCATGGTTGTGCTTGAAAGAGGCTAATATGAATTAGTTCCTATTTTTTGGTATTTTGAGATAGCTCTTAAAGTCCCCAGACTTCTTGAAATAACTCAATGCTCGCAGGATTTATTTCCTTGTTTCTATGGCTCATACTCTACTCATTGAGTAACCTACATAATACACAGTAACTCTAAAACCTTGCAGCTTTTTCATTGTATGAACAATGATGACAAGACCTGAATTATTAATTGGGTGTTATATAGGTATGCCAAGTAACGTGCCAATTCTATTGAAAAGAAACCAAGTATATCCTTGTAGCTCCACAAGTTTGAGAATGCTAAGTTTGATCCCCGTAGCTATCACGGGTATCCAAGCTTCACAAATGTAGGCTACAAGTCTGAGCTGCACAATTTGAGCTTACAATAGTGTGAGGAGCCTCCACATGCAATTTTTTATCACAGTCTAGGTTTATTCTACCACTATCCACCGAACTTCTTCAATGTGAATGTTGTTAGCATGGAGTGATATAATTTATGTATGCATTGACCAACTCAAAAAAAATTCATCATGGTAAACAATTTTACAATGTTATTGGTTGGGCTGGGTTATCACTCAAGTCTGGACAAGTGGAAGACACAGACCCCTAGTATATAAGAAGCTCGGATATTACACAGACTTGGATTAATAACATAATTTTTTCGTTGGTTTCATTTATTATTTATATCTGGTTCGAATTCTATGATACTCAAGATGGAGGAATTAATCCTTGTTCTGGCTCCTATTAAATTTTGTAATGATGGGATTTCAACATTGGGTATTCCAATCTGAAATTATGCACAGATCCTTTTTTCTAGACAATGAACTGTCATCAATTAAGTGTGCACTTTAACTTCTCCCTAATAGCAAAAACAGGTCCAATGTATAGTCACTAGACTTCTCTGTAACAGATCCGAGCTTTTTGACATTAGATCTGAGCTTGAAAATTCTGTTATCTTTGCGTCTACATTGTAGCTGGCACATTAAGGACTATCCAAAATTGCTCTGAAAAAAAAAAAAAATAAATAAATTCTCATAACTTGGGTGAAACAAAAATTCAAATTCCCACTTGAACAAAAACCGAAGTTCGATTTACAAGACATCTAAATCCATGGAGAAATTATACCCTAAAATTTTAATCCCTTATAACTAGAATAGACACCAAAATTTCTATTGAATTTAACATGTTTTATTCCCCTTAAAAAAAATGTGAGTTTGGATAATCCTTATCCTAAATCCTTTTATTTAATATCCAAATAAAATCAATATCAAACATTTACTGCATAGTCTAATGAATAATTTCCAACTATCACTGATTTGGATCATGGTCCTGAGGATTAGCTCCAAATTCAAATTTACAGGATTGGGTTGAAACTAGAATGGTTGCATAGATCTCGTCTTCCTGATTCCGGCTCCGCGAACGGTTCGAAAAACCGATATCATATGAGGAAGATATTGTGTTTTGAAAAATGAGCAAAACGGGTACATGGATGAAGTGGCAGGTACAATCAGCAGCTTATGAGGAAAGTCCTCCAGCAGCAGCCAATGACATCGCGCCAAGAGGAACCTTCAGATTCGCCAATGAGATCTATGTGGGGTAAATTTCCCTAATATTTCCAAGGTGGAAATGTATTATTTTTTAATATTTAATTATAATCTAATATTAAATATATATATTTATATATATTATAAGATATAATATATTATATGTTTTTAAAACACATTATATATATTATATAATATAATATTTTATATATATAAATAATATTATATTACAAAATCTACGTGATGGCTGCGTTTGCAAAGTTCATATGAAAGTCTGTGTATTATTAAAATTTCGCAAGGTCAAAATTCATACGAAATCGTGAGCAAGGTTGGGGTTCGATCCTAGGATCTGCCCACTACCACTCCCTGAGCTTACCAACAAGCCAAATCTATATTGCTTTTTAATCTTGGTGCATAACATATCTTTAAATGTAGTGTTTACTTTCGGCGGGGAATGCATGGGGCCAGCCCCTCATACCACATGACCATACCACGTAACCAGAGAGAGGGGCTAGCATTAAACGTGCCATTAGTGCGCTAATCTCGCAATTAAACTCCATTTAACACTAATTAATGCATATTAAGTTGGTGTTCAATTTTGCGGAGCCCTAAATTCGGAGGCAGTTCCTAAATTGGTGAAGGTTCCAGATTTGGTGGAGCTGATGTAGGGGACACTGGGCAAAAATTTGTTTTGGCTCTATATGGAGCAAGATTTGCCCAATTTTGGAGTGCCAATAGTCAATTTAAAATATATTAAAAATTCCAGATTTAATGGAGTAGGTTTCAGAGCCATCAGAGAGCTTCTAAGCAGGTTTTTACTTTAGTGAAGTTCAAGGGGCCAAGGGGCCACTAGGGCCACCAGGGGGCAGCAACAATTTGAGGCCTAGCCAGGGGAGCTATATGTATTTTTCAACAATACGATGGTAAATTTTGGATATTTAAGATGTTATGAATCTTATGAGATGGTTTTCAGAGCCTATAGAGAACCTTAGAAAGCCGAGAAGATTTAGTAAAGTTTCAAGGGCCATCAGTGCCACTTTTACCAACAGCAGTTCAAGGCCTAGACAAGGCAGCTAGAGACCATATGCAGTGAACCAATAGTCATTTATGATTGTAAACATCATTTTGAATCCATTTATGGAGTTTTTAGAAGCTTTTGAGGACTTCTAGAGTTCGAGAACCCATCATAGAATTTTTCAATGATCCTAGTGCCTGGGGTTGCCGATAGGTGTTGGAGGCGAAAACGGAGCAGCCAAAGGCCATTTTCAGTGAAAAAATAGTCTATCCTGAATAATTTTGGAATTATGAATATAATTAATGGGATTTCAAAGCCATTTGAGAACTTCTAGAGCTCGAGAAGCTTAAGGGAAGTTTTGGGTAGCCCTGGGTAAACCGTGGAGGAAGGCCTAGTTTGGGGATGAAGTGCTCGTTTTGAGAAAACTATCAATAGATAATTGGTTTCTAATGTGTGATGGAGACAGTAGGTGTGGTTTTAGTGACAGAAACATAATATTGAAGGATTTAGTTCCAAGGAGAAGCTCAATGTAGCTCAGTGCACCGACAGAAAGAATCAAGTCTAAGGGGGCCTAAAGTTGTTTGCAATGTGATGACAGCCATGAAAAGGATAGAGATGGTATTCTAAGACCTTTGGATCATTTCAGTATCCATTGGAGTTAAGTGTGGAACTTGTAAAAGAAACTTTACCATAGTCCCAAAGAGCCAAGTCAAGATGACAAAGCTCAAAGGAGACATAGCCCATGATATTCGGGTGAACTCCTAGATTAATATTGTTGTTATGTGTGGATATTTTATTGCTGAATTATGTTGCTGTTATACATGTTAATTTTCAGCAAGAACAAATGAACTTAAGACACATAAACAGTTAAAAATTGTACACCACTTTCAAGTAATAATTCCGCAAAATGTCAAGTACAAGATAGATCTTTTATTTGTTTAGTTGAGTGGGAGGTTCTTGAAATACATAACAAGTTATCCAACCCATTTTCATATCAGTCACGATCCATATTTACTTCCAAAACCTTTGTTAGATAATATTCATACCATCAAAACATAAAATCCATTTATACAACTTAGCCATAAATGCTTATGAAGATAAAGTGTACTCGGAAAAAATCTGTTTCAACTCCTTGACCATCATTCACTTCTTTTGAATACAAATTGCAAGACCAAATACCAGGTAAACCATAATGTATTTAGTTGTCTAGATTTATAACATATTTCAATATATTGCAACCATACTAGAATGCTAAATTTCTCAAAATCATAATACAGAAGTTAAACGTGTGCCAATGATGTGTTTGCAACTAACATGATATAGGAATGTGGGAACTACGAAGTATGCCAGTTTGCTCATTTTGACTCCTTTTCACTGCATTTTTTTGTGTTTGGGGATAGTTTTGCAGCTACCAAAGCGTTTAGACTGTGCCAGTGGTCAAGGTTTTTGAAATATTGATTATCAAAAAACACTACACTTTCTAAATCATAAAAGACCAAAATATCTAGGAAAATCAGATTTGACACGCCCAACTGTTATGTCTCTTCATAGGGACACACAACTGTAAATATAAATATATGCTCCATTTCAGCTCAAGAAAATCAGTAAATATTTTAGAGACAACCTCAGACCTTGACAACCACATGTGCCCTTGGATTGCAGGAAGGAAGATCATAATTTGAGGAGGCCAAGGAGGAATACCTCTACGGATATGTGGAGAGTATTCATTGTAGCTCGGTTATGTGTATAAAGGAAAAACTTGTTTGGTGTATACTATCTCCAACAACTCGGATGAGGGTTATAGACCTCAAAACAAATCCTTACACCTTAGACCAATCAAGATTGGTTTCAGGACTATGTCATCTCACAACTCGGATGTGTGTGAAGGATTACTACAACTCAGTTTAGTGGATCTATAATATTCCTAGGCTCAGATTCATGGAGGGATTTTACTAAAATTATGCGGTGACTTACTTCCAGACATAACTACTTAGCTCATCTCGGACAATAGACTTTGTTTTTATCCTTCATGGCTCAAATATTGGGAAATATCAGTATATATTCATATCCGGTCATGTGGAGAGGCATTGAGAAGTGACACTTGGAGTTTGGAAAAACTTAATTTTTTGAACAATTAAAGATCTCGGATCCTTGACAACTTGGTTGAAGGCTCATCCTTTGGAGAAATAGTTGTTAGGCTAAATTTTCTAGGCTCAAACTCGGACTTGTTTTTGAATTGTAAGGACCATAACTTCAATTCTTGGGTAGTATACTGTGGGAAGCTAAGATCACCAGCTCAAATATTTGGATTACAGACCCTTTTTAAAGGCACAGTTACATCTTGTATGAAAAGTTTATTTATGCAGACAATATTAAGGTTGTTTGGAAACCATTTGAACTTGAGATAACTACAGACCTTGAAGACTACTTGGAGTTGATCCTTTATGCATTTTGAGGCTGGTGTATTGAAGAACCATAGAAGGATGTTTCTGAAGTGTCTAACATCTTGAAGACTTTTTTTGGAAACTCTTATAGAAGCATTTGTGAATATTGGATCCATATATTGAAGGATCATCTAGAAGACGTCTTTGATGTTTGTTTTTTAAATAATTTTTTGGTACCATCGGTATTTTGAAGTTTATTTTTTTTTAAATAATGTTTTTTTTTCATCAGCATTCCGACGTTTTTTTTTTTTTAATAATGTTTTGTTTCCGTCAGTATTTTGACGTTTAAAAGTGTTGATTGGCACATTGTGTAGTGTAAAACTAGTGATGCTTGTTTTGGTCGAAAGAGTGACGCTTAGAAGCATCGGTTGGGGCATTGTGTAGCATCGGACTAGTGACGCTTGTGCTCATCGAAATATCAATGCATTTGTTCGTTGGAAGAGAGACGCTTTTGTTCATCAGAAGGGTGATGCTTATAAACGTCGGTTATGGTGTTTGTAGGCGTCAGAATTGCGACGCTTATAAACATCATAAGAGCGACGAAGCAATAAATGTAGGAAGAGCGACAACCAATTTGAAATGTTGAAATTAGTGTCGCTCTACCGACGGTTAAATCAAGTGTAGGAATTCCAACTTTATTAGAACCGACGTTTTGCCCCACCTCAAAGTGTCACTCTTGGGATGCCTCTGTGTCGCAAGAGTGACATTTTGGCCATTGGAAATTGGGCCAAATGTGCTAATGTTAGCTCAATCAATTGGAGTTGAGGGTCAAACTGGAGGCATGTAGAGTTCACTCTAAGTTGTATGGGGTCCAGTTGCAGTTTACTTTGAGTTGTGATTAGTTAACTAAATTATTTGAGTTAAAATTAGTTTAACCAGTTCTAACTGAGAGATGAGCTAGTGATAGCTCCAGTGAATTAAATCTGATTTAATTCACATTCAGTGATCAATTAGTTAGCTAATAATTTGCAATAGATAATTTTTGCATGTCAGTTCTAAGGAAGGCCCAGTTGAGATTGGGATTAAAAGAAAGATAACTATCAGTTTTATAATTAGAAAATTGTACAGATCATGAATGAGGTCATCAGGAATCCTTGGATTTATTACGCAATCTATTGATGGGAATTTCCTAATTAATAGGGACTCAAATAGTCCAGGAATTCATTAGAAAGGTTGGTTAGAAAGAGGCAAGCAAGTGGTTAAATATTGGACCAAAATTTCTTAGATCAGAGCAAGATCAAAGTGAGACAGTCAGCAGAGTGCAGAGGTTTTCGTGAAGATAAATAGCATTGTATTGTTTCATGTTCTTGACTTTATGCAATATACATATAGTGGGGTTTTAAGTTGAGGCTTTCCCTAGATAAATCTTGTGTTGTGCGATTGATAATTCTTTCTCTTACTTTTTTATGTGATTTGCAACCTAAATTGGTTTCTGCAATTTGTACAATTGATTTGGTATTTTGTTTTAGTACATTACAAATTCAGTTGAATCTATTTAGGTATTTCTACAATTTCATTTCCTTTAGTATATTCTTCCACAATTTTTCAAGCATGGACATGTTCATACCTTTTAGTTTATTCACTTCTTCTACCCTGAATATAGAAGTCATTTCCCCTTTCAGTTTCTCACTATCATGTCCCTATATATGTACAATAAAATTTTTTTTTTTTTTTAATTACAAATAAAAAAATATAAACCTTAATTTATTATTTTATAATTTACAAACTAAAAGCTAAAATATACAATTCAAAACAACAATGGAAACATGTGAAAATCTATAAATTGAGTATGAATACCTTATTCTCGCAAGAATTAGATCCCTTTTTCTCATTTCTTTCTGCTACTGCTTGACATTTTTTAGCGTCCTAGGGAAAAAAAAATTCCTCCACAATGTGGAAAATTCCTTCTCTCTGCTCCCTTCCCTGTAACAGTATTAAGCAGTAGTAGTGAAAAATGGATGGACAGGGGTTTGATTTTCGTCTTTGGTAAGGGCTGAATGATATGCACAAATTTATTTCGTGACTACTACAGGCCGAATCACACCCAAAAATAAAATAAAAAAATGTTGAAATCCACAACATGGGAGGAGAGGTCTGTCAATATCTCTTCCCACCATAAACATATATCCAATCGATTAGTTATTTTCTTTCATAGCCTCAATGCATTGCTCCAACCATGGTCTGCTCCAACTCCACAAAGAACTTCAAATCTCCCTCTATTTGCAATTGGTGAGTATTAGAATAGAAATATGGTAAATGTACTACATTGTTTTGGCTGAATAGTCGAGATATACAATATTTTTATACATTTTGTGTTCCAATTATAGATTAACGAGAATTTGTTTTTTCAATTTGGTCTAATTTGTATTCATTGTTGGCTTTGCACTTTTCAATGTCGATGTGGGAGTCTTTCATGTTATTGTAATTTTATATAAGGTTTAATTGAATATCAATATTGGATGTGCAGTGTGCATAGGCACATGAGATAATTATTATTATTATTATATAATTATTATTATAATTATATAATTATAATATTAATAATTATTACTATTATGGTTGTTGTTGTTGTTTTTATTGTTATTGTTATAAATATTAATGTGTGGTTGATATAAATATTTATAAATGTGATTAATATATGCCTATCGGTGTTTATCAACAACATTTTTTATGTGGTTGTGCTAGTTGAATACCAATATTGGATGTGCAATGTGCCTAGGCATATGGGATAAGTTTAAATGTTGGTTGATATAAATCCCTATAAATGGTGTTTTGACCCTGCAATGAAGGGTGTTTTACGTGATATTTTCCTAGCCCACTAATGAATTTTATGTGATTTCAAACTTTCTAATTTTATTTTAATCGCCAATGACTCATAATATGAAAATCCACTATTTATAGTCACATACACAAATTTTCACCTTTAAAGGTTGTGTTGCTTAGTGATTATGTATACATGTGACACAAACATTTTAGATCCCGCCACTCGCTCTTTACTCCTTTATAAGGTGGATGGTGGCATTGAAAATATATGTCATCCACAAGTTAACTTATACTAATTATTATATTATATATTGAATTCATTTTTAAGACTTAAAAATCAAAATTTTGAAAATAGTATATTCTCTAACATATAGGGTCAAAGGATTCTCTTAATTTAAATATACAAAAATACATATATTTGGCAGTTTAACATTATGGATGAAGGGTTTGAATTAAGTTAAATGAAAATATAAAAATATAAAATAAAAAGTAGTCCATTATTTTTCATAATTCTTATCTAAGATTTATAATATTTGTGTCATGTCACCATTTTGGGAATAGAAATTAACAAAAAGGGTATATATTGAAAATAGGGGCATTTTAGTTAGAAATGTGCAATGAAAACCAGTTCAGCTTAAATCGATTGTGCATTTATAAAATTGGATAGAGCAACAACGAAGTGCTTAGATTTTATGTGACTAATTTCATTGTTGTGTATTACATGTAGGATCTAGAGGAGGCCATGGATAGAGACGTGACGATGTAGACCTACTAAATGAACGAGACAAGAGTGGGTGGCCATAGAATTGGATATAGAATTTGCAAATACAATAAAGGTAAGAAGACAAAGCAACCTCAACCAAAGGAGTATGGTGTATGAATTCAAAAATGCTACAACATAGATGAGATATAGTTATATAAAATATGATGTTGTTTTTTCAAATCCAAAACTTGATATCGATATGTCAAATATATGAGTAAAGTGAGGTTTTTTGTTGGATAGCATATTGGTTGAAATGGTATAATTGGTGTACTAAACATCATTGACTATGTTATGCATTATAGGGGCAAGACGATTCCATGGCAATAGATTGTGTCATATTAAATAAGGACGCAACAGATGTCGCAGGGCATCAGGTAATTATTAATTTCAACTTAACTTAGGAAGAATTTTGTGATACATCCATTATTTTTCACATTATTATTAGAATTTATAGTGTATTATCCAATCTTGAAATAAATTAATGCATGTTGTTGATATTTCAAATGGAGCTTGGAATAAGTGCACAACCTAAGCATTCAACTAGCAAAAGAAAAAAATCATATGTACGTGGGTGTGGACCGAAAATTGTTAAATCACAAAGAATGCAGTAGGTGGAAGAGGATATGACAATGGATACATTAGACACAACAAATAATTACAATGAATAAGAGGTTGGTCAAGACTATAGTACATGGGTTAGGATTTTTTAAGTGATATTTGATTATATTTCTTTGAAACTGATACATTTATGATTTATCCAATTCTTTCCAAACAGTAAACAATGGTTGTGTTTGTCGATAGGTATAATTTGATGATGAAAGAATGAATATTGATACCCAAGTTGATCCAACTAGGCTATTAATATTTGGATGGGATGATCCAAACCATCCTTTAAACCATACCAAGGTGAAAATAGCATATTTAAAGATAACTCTACCACCTGAGAAAATTGAACAACTATTAATCTTTGCATACATTGATGACTACAATATGCTACCAGCTATCGGCCTTAACGATGATGAGCATGACAGTGAAAATGCAATGCATGAAGAAGGATTGAATGGGATGCTGACAGGTTTCTTTAGGGATGGAAACAATGATGACAATAATGATCATATGGTTGATAATAACGATGGAAATAGGGGTACGTACCACCAATGTAATGTTGATGATAACAACCTATTGAAAGACTCCATCAAGCAAGCATAAAAGACACATGTATTCAAATCAAGTGAAAGTAGAACCTCAAAACTAGCATGCATGTTAATATTATTAGAAATCAAGTCACTATTTGGTTGGTCAAACAAAGGATTCACCACCTTATTGAATTGAATTGAAATCTATTTCTTACAATGCTTTTCAATTGGTCTACATAATTCGTAAACATTCATCAACTTTGTTTATATTTATTTAAAGATATTTTACAAACATATATTGTATGAATAGTCATAATATATAATATTTTCATATCAAACGTGTTCATCATAAGTCAAACATTCAATTGATCTAATCTTTTGAAATCTTACAAGGCACTAAAAACTAATATATTTCTTGAAGAGGATGTGTTGCCACCAACTTGTAGAGAGGTGCATCAGTTGTTGATTGAGTAGGGGATTGAATATAATAAAATTCATTCATGTAAAAATGACTACATTTTATACATAGATGAATATAGATACAAGGTAGAATGCCTTGTATGAAAAGAGAAGAGATATTGTACAAATGTACAAAGGTCCTACAGTTTCAAAGGAGGTTTTACGTCACATGCCAATTATATCTAGACTTGAAAAAAAAATTCGTTGCAATTCACTTGCACAATTTATGGGTTGGCATTCAAAGAATAGGAGTAAAGATGGATTCATGTGAATTTAAATTGACTCCAAAGAATTGAAACAAATAGAGGAAAATTGGCCAACAAAATTCAAATGAACCTCGTAGTATCAGGTTTGGTCTTACAATTGATGGAGTGTGCCCATTCTCTTTCATGATCTCAAATTATAGTTTTTGGTTAGTCAGATTGATAGTATACAATATTCCCCCATGGATGAATGTTAAAAAGGAGCACCTTATGCTGACTCTTATTGTTCCAGAAAAAATATCAAGTTAAAAACATAGATATTTATCTTGCACCTTTTATTTATGAGATGAAAATTATATGGAATGGCATAAGAATTTATGACATATCATGTGCTCCATCAAATAGGTCCTTCATGTTGTATGGTGTTCTGTGCTGGACTATTCATGATTTCCCAATACTTGGTTGTTGTTCCAGTAAGATAAAAACAATTACCTATTTACACTCATAATTTATTGTCATACAAACTTTCATACTTAGTTTTGTATTATTATTTTGATGTTATTAACCTTATTGAATTGCAGGGCTTCAAAAAAAGGGCATATTTGCATGTCCAATATGTTCAAAAAAAAATCAAGGGCATTTTTCTAAAGATATTCATAAATTTATTTATGCAAACAAAGAGGTTTTTCTACTACCATAAATAGTTTTAGAAACCTAAATAAGAATAAATTTGATGGAAAATTCGAAAATAGAGGCCCTCCAATTATTATGGGTCCAGTTGATTGGATTAAGAAGTATGAAGATGTTGAATTGAAAGCTCGGCAGGATTTTTTTTATGGGGGTGATTCTATTGAAGAACCAGAACAAGTTGTAATTAAGATGCCAGAAGGGATGAAAAGAAAATCCATATTTTATGAGCTCCCATATTAGAAGTATCTATTAATATCTCACCTATTAGATCCCATGCACATATTAAAAAATGTACCAAATTTAATTTTTTGACATATAGCAAGCAAAGAGGAGGACACCTTTTCTTCGAGGAGAGATATTTCTCTTTCGCGTACCAAATTTGATAGAAAATATTTGTGGCCAAATAAGGAAAATTAAAAATATGTAGACCCTCCATGGATTTTGAAAAAGAAAGATCTTGACCAACTAAAAAATTCCATACATTCAATAAGGACACCTATTGGCTATGGGTCATCATTAAATAAAGATTTTACAGTTGATGGACATATCACGGGATTTAAATCGCATGATTTTCATAATTTTATGAAGGTATTATATATCATCATTCAAAACTTTTTGGTAAAATTGATTAGGTACTAAATATATTCTCATATTATATTGTGTGACAAAAATAGCTAATGATGATCTTTGATAAATGTGTGTTAGGTCCCTATATTACTAGTATAGTCCCTTATTGTTGTTAGTGTAACCCCTTTATTGTTATTATTGTACCCCTGTAACCCCCATATTGTTATTATTGTGCCCTTAAATTATTATTGTTAGGTCGGCTAGGATTACATTGTGGCCCACTAGGATTACATTGTGGCCCATGGACTCCTATATATAGAAAGGAGGTTTTGTGATGTGTATCATCCAATACTTTTTCATTAATGTAATGTATTAGAGGTTTCCCCCTCGAAGTGGCTTATTTCTAAGGTGTTGATATCTCTTTTCTTCTATTTTTGGAGCTGGTTTCACAACATTTGGTATCAGAGCTTTGGATTCTAGGGTTTCGCTGCTCCAAACAGGTCATTGTGGAATTTTCTCTATAATGTTTATTATACGAAGTTTCAGAAGCTGAAATTTTTAGGGTACGAAGCCAAAATCCTGAGGAACGTCGTCAAAAAATTTCAGAGCTTGGTTTGCAATATTTTTGGAGATATGATCTGTGGACGTTAGGTCTTTTTGCAGGCTCCTCAAATTAATATAAACAGGTCATCGTGGAATTTGCGCTATAAAATTTTTTCTATGAAGGTTAAGAATCTGAAATTTTTAAGGTGCGAAGATTAAATCCTGAGGAAATTCATCAAAAAATTTCAGAGCTTGGTTCACAATATTTTCAGAGATATGATCTATGGAAGGTAGTGCTTTTTCAGGCTCCTGAATTTCATCTCAAAGAGGTGATAGTGGGAAAATATTCATAACTCTCTCTCTGAGCATCGGATTGGAGTGACGTAAAAAGTGGTCACAAGTACACGGACTATAGTTTCTTTGCTATCAATTTCAGAGCTAAAAGATGAAACAGTCACATGTGGCAAGTTGTACAAGTTCACTCTACTGAAACAGTCCATAATTAGGTCATTGTGGGAGATTGGACATAACTTTTCCTTGGAGAATCCAAATCAAGTCAGACCTATGGAATTTGAAAGATAATTCAGAAGGCTACCTCAATTCCAAATTTCACATATTGAAGAGCTGCAATCACTAAGATAATCCAATTTCAATATCGAGCTCCTCAAAAGAAAGAAAAATGTGTGTATTTTTTTCCGAATTGCATAATTCTTGTCTAAAGAATCAATTTGAATCGATTCCAAGGGCATTGTAGAATATATATCATTATTGGGTTCTAAAAAATGCCCCATAAAAATAATTCAACATCCATTAAGCCTTCAGAAGGCTCTACTATGACTCATGAAGATGAAGAATTGCAACATGATCTATCAAAACTACAAGAGCAAGTGCACCAAATTTCGCTCTCGCAAAGAGCAGCAAAAAATGAAATGGAAGTTTTGAAGAAAGGCGTGGAAGCAAATATGGATGGTGTGAAGAATAATATGGATGGTTTGAAGAAAGGCGTGGAATCTAAGATAGATGGCATGGAAGCTGGCATGGAATCTAAGATGGATGACATGGAAGCTAAGATCGATGAGAAAATGGAAAACATGAAGAATGATCTAAAAGGAGACATGGAAGGTTTGACAAAGTTGATACAAGAAATGTTTCCTAATGGTGAAAAGATAGTAGAGGAAACTCATGATGAGAACAAAATAAATGTTAATCGTGATTTCATAAGCTCTAATGTTGGCGGGAAGAACCACCATATTCCAAAAATGGATATGAGGAAGTTTGATGGAAAGGATCCTGTAACATGGATACTACAAATGGATCAATATTTTGATCTCCATAACGTGCAAAACACACAAAAGGTACGCATTGCAACTTTACATTTAGAACAAAATACATTTGTATGGTATCGATGGCTTTGCTCCCGTAAAAAAATTGTCACTTGGTCAATTTTTATGAAGGAAATGATAGCACATTATGAGGATACAAAGAGCAACACCTTCTTTAGCCAATTGATAAATCTCAAACAAAAGGGTTTAGTGGGGGAGCACATTGAGGACTTCCAAAAATTGAATATAAGGGTAACTGATATTCGAGAGGAACACAAGATTGATCTCTTCATAGGTACTTTAAAGGATAACATCCAACATGAAGTTCGCGTTTTGGAACCTGATTCATTGGAGAAGGCATTCAGGTTGGCAAGAAAAATTGAATGTAAAATTATGGCGACGAGGAAGCCTACCACTCACTTCTATAAAGAAGGAAGTGTTGCTATGCCTAGATTTCCACAACCTACAAGGTTGACACCACAACAATTGGAAGAAAAAAGAGCAAAAGGGCTTTGCTACGGTTGTGATAGAAAATACACTAAAGGTCATAAGTGTGCTGAGAAGAAATTATTTTACATAGATTGTGAAGAGGAAGAAGAAAATGAACAAGAAGAGGATATACCCAGGAACCAGCCCTAGAAGAGGAAGAAATGAATCCGACCATATCGTGTAATGCATTGGCAGGAATTACCACTCCTCAAACTCTCAAGATAGAAGGACAAATCAAGAAGAAAAAGGTAATAGTGTTGATTGATTCAGGTAGCACCCATAATTTTTTTCATTGTAAGGTAGCCAAGGAATTAAATTGTTTCCTATACCCAGCACCAGAATGTCAAGTGATGGTTGCAAATGGAGGAACTATAAATTGCTCCAGAAAATGCCATAATATCAAGCTAACCATGGGGGAATATGTATTGACTAGTCCAATGCTTTCCATTCCTATGGGAGGTGCTGATGTTGTACTAGGAGTACAATGGTTACAATCTTTGGGGACGGTAGCTTTTAATTTTCAAGAACTTTTCTTGAAATTTTTTTCAGAAGGAAAGGAATTTGAATTACGGGGTATTGCGGGGAAGCCAGGAAGGATAATAAGCTCTAATGTCATGACAAAGCTTCTAAAGAAAGAACAGCGAGGCATAATTGCACAATTATGCTCACTAGAAGTTCCAACATCAAAATCATCTATTTCTGCAGATCTCCAACAAGTCTTGGACAATCATTCCAAGGTGTTTGAAACTCCCAAAGGACTCCCACCTATTCGTGATCATGATCATGTTATTCATTTGATTCCAGGAAGTGTTCCTCCAAACATCAGGCCTTATAGATATCCTTATGTTCAAAAGAGACAAATTGAACGTATGATTGCAGAAATGTTAGAGGCGGGTATAATTCAAACTAGCCAAAGTTCTTTCTCTGCTCCTGTAGTATTGGTACACAAGAAGGATGGATCATGGCGCATGTGTCCGGATTATAGGGAGCTCAATAAGCTCACCATTAAAGATAAATTTCCCATTCTGTGATTGATGAATTATTGGATGAATTACATGGAGCAATTTATTTTACCAAGTTGGATCTTCGTTCAGGATATCATCAAATTAGAATGAAGACTGAAGATATTCCAAAAACAGCATTTCGAACTCATGAGGGTCATTATGAATTTTTGGTCATGCCTTTTGGCCTTACCAATGCACCTTCTACATTTCAGGGTTGATGAATTCCATTTTCAAACCCTTCCTTAGAAAATTTGTGCTAGTATTTTTTGATGATATACTAATCTACAGCAGGTCTTGGAAGGATCATGTTGAACATGTTGACAGGATGCTCAAAATATTGTAGGAGAAACAATTATATGCAAAAACATCCAAATGTTTCTTTGGAGTAGAAGAGGTGGAATATCAAGGTCATATTGTATCTCACGAGGGTGTTAAGGTAGACCCTAGAAAAATTAAAGCCATTAAGGAATGGAAAGTCCCCACAACCATAAAGCAGTTACGGGATTTCTTGGGTTAACAGGGTATTATCGCAAGTTTGTTAAGAATTATGGGAGAATAGCAGCACCTCTAACAACATTATTGAAGAAAGATGCATTGTCATGGACTCCTGAAGCAACTAAGGCCTTTTAACATCTTAAAGAGGCAATGTGCCTAGCACCAGTCTTAGCTACGCTAGACTTCACAAAAACCTTTATTGTGGAATGTGATGCCTCAAGAAATGGAATTGGTGTTGTTTTAATGCAGGAAGGAAGACCCATTGCTTTTGAAAGTCGTCCAATTAAAGGAAATTATTTACAGAAACCTATTTATGAGAAGGAAATGTTAGCAATACTACATGCACTAAATAAATGGTGAACTTATCTAATGGGAAGACACTTCAAGGTAAAAACTAATCATGATAGTCTTAAACACTTTTTGGAACAAAGACTATCTTCAGAAGAGTAGAAAAAATGGTTCACAGAGATGTTGGGTTATGACTTTGAAATAATCTACAAAAAAGGGAAGCTTAATGTTGTTGCAGATGCACTCTCAAGAAATAATGAAGAGGTGGTTGCATTTCTTTGTGCCATTTCTATTATCCAACCAGATTGGATAACCGAAGCAAGAGATGAATGGAAGAAGGACACAAAAGTATGGACACTTATTCAAAAGTTGCAGCAAAATCCTAGTACATCTGATACATTTATTTGGAAAAATGATTCCTTATGGTACAAAGATCGCTTATATCTTTTTAAGAATTCCCAACTAAAACAAAATATTCTTTTGGAATTGCACACTTCTCCTTTAGGAGGAAACTCAGGATTTTTAAAAACTTACCAGAGGGTGAAGAAATAATATTTTTGGGATGGCCTTAAATCTGATATTCAAAATTTTGTGGCAGAATGTTTGGTTTGCCAGCAGAATAAAGTTGAGACAATTAAGACCCCGGGACTTCTACAACCTTTATCCATTCCAAGTCAACGTTGGGAGGAGATTTCAATGGATTTTATCACAGGTTTACCTAAGTCCGAAGGAAAGACTGTCTCATGGTGGTAGTTGATAGACTTACCAAGTATGCATACTTTTGTGCGTTATCTCATCCATTTAAAGCAAGTACAGTTGCTACTACATTTATGGACACAATTCAAAAACTACATGGAAACCCAAGGGTTATTGTGAGCGATAGAGATCCCATTTTTATTGGAAAATTTTGGATGGAGTTATTTTCTTGTTTGGGTACTCAATTAGCTCATAGCTCATCTATCATCCTCAATCTAATGGTCAAACTGAGATAGTAAATAAATTTTTGGAAGGATATCTTCGTTTTTTTGTATCTGATAAACAAACACAATGGGTCAAGTGGTTAGCTCTTGCTGAATGGTGGTATAACACTTACTTCTGTTGTGGTTCCCATGATTTAGAATATTTGGCAATACCAAATGACGAGACAACATCAAACCACTTTTGGATCTCAGGATCTTGCCCTCCTAGATCCAGAGAGGTATCTCTCTATAAAGGTAAAGGAATGTATATCTTTGAAGTTCAATTTAAGGTATTAGGCTAGTTATATGGCACAAGGGTTTTGTTTGTTCGTTTGTTTGGTTGGGAAAAACATGAAAGAAGGGTTCAAAATAAGGTAAAGGAATGAGAAGAGAAGGATTTTTGGGCAATGGGGAGATAATTCAAAGAGAACACAAGTCCATTTGGAAATGGGGTCATAAAAGGATTTACTTTAAATTCAACAATACAAGGCGTTCAAAGGGCTATTCATCTAAAACAGAGGATCTCTTAAGATGATAGTGTGGAATGGAACAATAAGGAAATGAATGGGAATAACAAGGAAAACCTTCCAAGGTGACCACTTCGGAGCAAATCTAGGGACAGGGCATGCCTTAACCATCTATGATCAAACTCCTAAAGAGGTTAGCTCTTCAGACAATAGAAAACATTTAAGATTGACACAAAGTGAAGTCTAAGATCAGAGAAAGACTTTTAACCTTCTCTGCTTTGACACTCAGCTTAAGGGATCTTAGAAAGGCTAACTGTTAGAAAAGGACCCTAGTGAGACAGAACTAATTCTAATCTCCCAGTTTCCCAATTCGTTCAGATAAAACCCAACAAGAACATATAAAAACAAATTCTGAATTCATACATCAGTAAGCATGGGTAGGCCAACGTCTTTAACTGGTTAAATTATATTGAATTTGTCTTTAGATACACGATTAGCAGAAAACATAAAGATAAGAAAATACAGCGAACATTACCGGTACTTGCAGCAGTATGTCCTAAGCTAAATTTATTGTTTTCTTATCAGAGAAAGTGAAACAAGATGTAAAATAGAGAGAAAACAATAACAAAGAAAGAACACATCACCACTGATTTAGATCAGGATCCGATGAACATGCTTTTCATATTAAAAGAGAAAAACCAAGCACATACATCCTTGTCCAATATCTTGATATCAGTCAAAAATCATCTCCCAGCCTATTCACAACTACTACTCACAGAACTCTATCTCAGTGAAACATCTTACATTCCACGATTAACCAACATTTACAATGTATTTTTGAGGAGTTCTTATAGCTGAAAGAGTGGTAGTAGAGGCAGATAGAACTTTAAATGAATCATTAAAACATAGGGAGAAGTGTTTATGCGGCCCATTCTGTTTTAATTAGGGTTCTTCGATAGATGATAATAACTTCGAGGGTATGTTCTTGGTGGTACTCTCTTGGATGCAGTACTATGTTTGTACTTCGAGACAAGAAAGGATGAATTTTAGCCCTTCAGGTCTTCTATTCTTTGTAACTAATGCACTGTCAGTTCTTTAGGACTTTTTGCCAGAATAATAATTGTATTGGGGCTCGACGCAGAATAGAGAATGGGCAGTAGTGATCTTGGTCCTTTATTTAGTAAAAGGACTGTCCTGCTGATATATCCTCTGCGCTGCTATGATCAATGATTGTATTTAATCTATGCAGACTGTGGATTATGCTCTTAATATTCAATATTATTCTTTAATCCTTTGATATCTTTGATCTCTTCTTCAGCAATATTCGGCTCTGTGATGGTCTTTTACCATGACTGCAATTGTGAAAATGGAGTGAATTCACCGCCTTTGAAACCTGCAAAACACGATAAACATGTTATAAAAACTAGCAGAAGAAGGGAAGGACTGCTTCAGAGGCTCGCGGAGATGGAAGAGTGGTAATGAAGCTAGTGGGCGCAGTGGAAAAATGGGGAAAAACACTGGAAGATCAGCTAACCAGTTGTTTGGAAGTTTGGGTGTGAGGATGTACTGGGACCATTAGATTAGGATGATCTATGGTGGAGATCGTCCGATGAAGTCCTTTGAAAGTTCTAACGAACGAGAATGGATGGGAACGCGATACAATATGGGCTGTTAGATTAAAACAATCGACGACTAGGATTAAAAGCTGAGATTTCAAAGGGTAAGCGGTAAAGTGAAAAACAAGAATGGTTTTCGCGCAATCAAATAGTGGGTAGGTGGTTTTCACTTTTGGAATGCAATCCTATCAGCGATCGACACGTGGAATCACAAAACCAATTTTATCGTATAATTTCAAGACATTAAACTTCGGGCACAAAGTTACGCGATATGCAATGGCAACAGTTGGATCTAGGACCTCAGATCCGACGGTGCAGAAGGGGCGCGATAGGTGGAAAGCTGCGGAGTTACAAAGGCGTGCGGGATGGAATTAGGACCATCATATCTGCAAGAATGGGTGGCAAAGATCTAATCGGCAGATCGCAGAACAGTGAAAATGGGCAAGGCAAAGGCGGAGCATGATTAGATCATGGTCGTTGGTTCTTGTGGATTCAACGGTCAGGATCCAATCGCAATGTCGGACCATCAAAGAAACGAAAAGGGAAGATTTTGGATTTGCGATGCGCGATTAAGCGCTGGCCGTCAGATCTGGAACAAGATCGATGGTGGAAATTAAATCGGTGGGGTGAAGACGGAGGATTATGGGCGGAGCGTGACGCGATCCTGGCCGTTGGTTCTTGTGGATTCAACGGTCAGGATCTAATCGCAAGATCAGCATCGGAGGAGGCAAGGGACATGGAAAATATAAGTTGTGATTTCCGATTGTGCGATGGAGCACAGGCCGTTGGATCAATGGTCCAGATTTGGTCGGGAGTCGCACAGGCAGAGGGGTAATATGACGGATGGGCGCGATGCGTTTGAGCGCTGACCGTTGGATCTGAATGATCGATGGTGGAGATTAAAGTGAAGGGTGATAGAGCAAAGGTTCATTGAATCAGAAAAATGAAAGAAACAAAGGAAAGTAGGAAAAGGAAAGCTCTTATTGTGATTTAGCGATGAGGGCAATGAGGGAACGCGATTTAGATCTGGCCGTTGGTTCTTGTGGATTCAACGGCCAGGATCTAATCGCAGGATCGGCATCGAGGAAAAATGGAAAAGGGAACATGTTAACTGAAATATCTAATTGTGATTTGCGATTGGCACTCAGTTATGGCTCTGGTCCTGTGCGGAAAAGGGGCTAGGGCTAAGGCCGAAAGGGGCTTAAAGCCTTAGTGGAAAAAGGGGTTTTTAGGCCAAAAAAAGGGATTTTTAAGGAATTTCTTGGCTTTCGGTAAAGGGGAAAAGGGTGTTTTAAACCTGTAAAAGGGATTTTTATAGACTTAAAAGGGTTTTGGAGGCTTTTTAGAGGGAAATGGAGGTTTTAAAGAGAAAAAGGAGGCTTTATGAAAATGAAGGGAAATGAGTCAAAATGGGCAGTTTCAGAGGCCTTTGAAAACAGTTTATTTCACAAAACAGCAGGGTTCTTTACTGGAAGCAGCAGTAAAGGACATTTTTAAGGATAAGGACATCATGGAGGCTTCAAGAATGAGATATTTTCGAAGGAAATGTTTCTCTTGAAGGCTCAGAAACATATTTAGCCACCTGTTTTCTTGAAAAAAATTTATAGGTGGCTAACACCTTCCATACTGCAGCAAAAATGACCCCATTTATGGAACGTTATGGATATCATCCACCATCCATCACATCATCTTTAAGAGAAAATTCGAAGGTTCGAGAAGTGGAAGATCACATCAAGCATCAACAAGAAGTTCTCCAACTCTTAAAGGATAACCTGAATTTGGCACAAAATCGAATGAAACAACAGGCAAATCAACATTGCAGCGAGAGAAGTTTTGATCTAGGAGACTGGGTATTTTTACGGCTACAACCATACAAACAAATGTCCCTCAAACAAGCTAAGAAGGATAATAAATTATCGCCAAAGCATTATGGTCCTTACAAGGTGTTTCAAAAGATTAGTACTATGGCATACAAATTGGAGCTTCCTGCTTCTTCACGAGTGCATCCATTTTTCCATGTTTCATGCTTAAATAAGGTTATAGGTTAAAATCTTCCAGTTCAAACAATATTGCCAAAACTTGAAGAGGAAGGAAAAATAATATTGGAACTTGAAGCGGTCACGGAAAGAAGAACTTGATAGCTATGGAATCGATCAATTTCAGAGTATCTCATCAAGTGGAAGAACTTACCCACTGAAGATTCTACATGGGAGGATGAGAATTTTATATAGAAGCACCCAGAGCTACTCAAGCATTGAGGACAGTACTTTTTTGAAGGAGAGGGGCATGTTAGGTCCCTATATTACTAGTATAGTCCCTTATTGTTGTTAGTGTAACCCCCTTATTATTATTATTGTACCCCAGTAACCCCCATATTGTTATTATTGTGCCCTTAAATTATTATTGTTAGGTCGGCTAGGATTACATTGTGGCCCTCTAGGATTACATTGTGGCCCATGGACTCCTATATATAGAAAGGAGGTTTTGTAATGTGTATCATCCAAGAATTGTTCATTAATGTAATTTATTGGAGGTTGCCCCCTTGAAATGGCTTATTTCTAAGGCGTTGATATCTCTTTTCTTGTATTTTTGGAGCTGGTTTCACAACAATGTGTTTGACAACATATCATGCCATTGGAAATTAGGGGTGATCCATGTCTTACTGTTGACTTGAGGAATGCCATAAGTCGATTCGCAACATTTGCAAGGTATTTGGTATGGAATGTTCATGTGTGAGAGACATAGAGATATTGTATTGAATTTTAATTTTTTCCTAAAGGTTCAAACTAATTTAGTATTCTTATATTAGGTGGGTGACATCCAAGGAGATCCACGAAAGTCAAGTGAAAAAATGGAAGAAGGAACTTGCAGAAATTGTATGTGTATTTGAGAAGGAGCTCCCTACAAGTTTCATGGACCTACAATTCCATTTAGTTAAACACCTAGTCGATGATATTGAATTGGTGGGTGTCGTATCGACAAGGTGGATGTTTTTCTTTGAGATGTGTATGAAAACTCTAAAAAGATATGTCCGACAAAAGGGACATCCAAAGGGTTGCATGGTTAAATGGTATGTATTAAATGAAGCATTTTTCTTCCTATGTGAATTCCTTGGTAAGGATTTCGAATATGGGCCATGCTTATGGGATGAAGAATGAGCATTAGATATTATTGATGGAGAAAAACCACAATCTAATGGTGTTCAAGTAGAAATTAGTAAGTAAACTCATTATCATTGTGGTTGTTTTCATTGTGATCATTAATTTACTCTCTATTTTATTTTTCAAATTAAAAACATGGCATTTGGATTTTGAAATAAGCATGTTGATATGTAATAGGTGTAGATGTAAGTCCTATACTTGAAAATTTCATTTTGTACCACATGGACTTTATTAACAAATGGATTGATTTTTACGATAAAAAGAGAGAAGAAGTGTTAGAAGCAAGGAGACAAATTAAGAGATCGAAACCAAGGAATGCCCCATTTCCTATTGATATTCAAGGGGAAATGGACCAAATATTTCACACTAGAATGGGTTACTAAAAAAATTCAAAATAAAATAGAAGATGCAAGTATAGATTCAAACATCACAAAATATGAAATCCACATTTCTAGAGGATGTGAAAGAAAGGTACAACTGGAATTTTACATAATGTTGTTTCCTTACATTTTTGACACTATTAACTATTTTAATATTCTTCATTATATTTTTTTTAACCAAAAAAAATGGTATTTCACAAGCAATGAAATATCCAACAATGTGGGCATATGGTCGACATTATCGTGCATAACATGTAGATGTAAAGAGACAATCCTTCGATTGTGGCATCATGGTTGACTTCAAGAAATCCATTCGATCAAGCTCAAAAGATAAGAATATTATCTAAGGGAATCTACAATATGTTGGGAAAATACAACAAATTATTGATTTGAATTATTTCTCTTTTAAATGTTGTATTTTTAAGTGTATATGGTATGAAACATTTTAGAGGACACGAAGACATGATACCCATAGTGGATTGTTTTGTATAGATTCCTAAAAGTTCCTACCAAAGGATAAGGAACCTTATGTTCTACCAATTCATTGCGAGAAGGTATTTATTTAACTTAATGAATTAGAAGCGGTAGTGATCAATAATCTATTAATTCATTGTTTATTGCGATATATATATGTGTTTATTAATAAATAAAATTGCTATAACATATGTCTAATATATGTATGTACTCGTTCATGTGCAGGTATTTTTCTATGAAGATATTCTGGACCGAAATGGATGTGTGTCATATATTATGATCCAAGATTAAGGCATGTATTTGATGATGCATTAGTGAATGATGACAAAAATAAGGATGGCCAACATAATGAGAGAGAGAAGGATTAGAAAACATAAAATAAATTGACATCCATGATGATGTTGAAGATGGTTATGTTCAGGCGTAAGAAGACAACATTAATACAAAGTTACATGATGTTACAGAAGACAAAAATATGGATGGTATAGAAAATTATGATACAAATACATTTAGTAACAATATGGATGGTCTACGGTCAGATTTCAATGATGATGAAGGTGATGCAAGTCAAGACGAGGATGATGATAATATTAACTACTTGAAAGATCATATGGACATTGACAATGATACACTGGATGATATTATTGTAGAAAATGATGTTAATGACCAAGACCTCTAATTTTTTAGAATTATTTGTAATCCGTGCTTAAAAAATGATGATCCTTATAGCCTAAACTTTGAAATTATTCATTATTATTTGTGTCAATATAAATTACCTATTGAAATATCATTAAATTTTTCAATATATGGTATGAATTGTTGGAAAAAGAAATTAGAATTACTTGAATGTTTATTCCATTCATTTTGTATCAACATATGTTTGTGAAGACATAAAATTTAATAAAATATTAATGCCCGTATATCACAATGATATGAATAAGAAACTTTGTTAACTTAATTATTTTTATATTGTGTGGTAGGATTTAATTTTTACAAAACTATCACACAAAGTCTATGCTGAGGCAGATGATGACTAGTGTAAAATAATTTCAACCCAAAGTCATTGCAAACACTCACTCAACAATCAACAAAGTTATTACACACTCCACAAAAATCCAATGTGAAGAAATATTGCAGAATAAGCTAATTTTTCATTCAACCACTCACACAACACTCCTGAAAACCGGCACTCATTAAATATACATACATAAAATGAAGTGCAATCCAAACTGTAACAACAAAGAAAATAATTCACTCCTACACTAAACTGAGGGACCGGTCTAGGGCTTAAGTTATCACACCATCCAAAGCTTACCGCAATTAATTAAATTAAACATAGAATTAACTATAATGGCAACAATAACAACAATCACATAAATGAGAAATATTTATGCAATATGTCATTCAACCAATCTCGTAGCACTCTTCAAAACCATCATTCATTCGATCTGGAAACATAAAAGAAAGTGCAATCCAAATTGTAACAACAAAGCAAATAATTCACTACCACGCTAAATTGAGGGGACAGTCCAGGAATTAAGTTGTCATGCCATCCAAACCTTAATACAATTAATTAAATTACAAACAAAATTAATTGTAATAGCAATATTAACAACAATCACATAACTGAGAAATATTCATGCAATATGTCATTCAACCACTCTCACAACACTCATGAAAACCATCACTCATTAAATCTGCACACATCAAGGAAGTGAAATCCAAACTGTAACAGTAAAGAAAATAATTCACTGCCTCACTAAACTGAGGGACTGGTCTAGGACTTAAGTTGTCACACCATCTAAAGCTTAACGCAATTAATTAAATTATGCACAGAATTAGCAATAACAAAAATCACATAACTGATAAATATTTATCCAATATGTCATACAACCACTCTCACATCACTCCTAAAAACCATCACTCATTCAATCTACACACATAAAAGGAAATGGAATCCAAATTGTAACAACAAAGCAAATAATTCATTGCCACACTAAATTGAGTTACCAGACCAAGAATTAATTTTTCACACCATCCAAATCATAGTGAAATTAATTAAATTACACATAGAATTAATTGTAACATCAGCAGTAATAAAAATCAAATAACTAAGAAATATTTATGCAATTATGTATTCCACTCTAACTAACCAGTGATCCCTAATAAGAATGAGGGCCCTTCCTCCTCAACAGGGTTTGGTGTACTAAAAATCACACAAACTACTCAAAGGAAATTATCGAACCACAAAGTTAAGATTTTCATTAATAAAATTATTAGGATTACAGAGCTCTGTCGTTTCCCCTTTCCAATCCTATACTCCAATTTTTTGCTCTATCCCTCGTGAACAAACAGTCTTATCTTTTAGAGATCTTAATTACAATGAGAACATCACCATGAGAATATTTTGATTCTTATGTGCTCTTAAAGTAAAACAATATATTAACAATTACACAACGATTTCCATGGAAGGGGTAAAAACTATAACAATTTCCTTTAATTACAAATAGAGTTACAAAATATCTCAACCAAATTATCTCGATGCTCCACAAATATCTCCAAGTGATGATTTGTTTCTTTTGATTTTGACGTTATCCTAGATCCAATATGATTAGGAAAGGTAGAATGTTCTTAAGCAACTATCTATGTAACAACAATAACTCCCAGAACCTTAATTAATCCAAATTGGTAAAGGAACTGAAATGTAATCATGTAACAATAACCTTTGACAGACCATCCAAACCTTAAACAACCATACATTAGTTTTATGATAAAAAGAAGCCAAAAAAGCAGTTCTAATGTCAAATTATAAGTAGAATTGTACTAAGAAAGTGACAAGTGAAAAAGGACATACTTAGGTGAATAAGGGTTGTTACATTCATAAGATATGGTCATGTTGGTCAAAAAGGGATCAAAGAAATAGGAAAATAAGTAGGAAAAAGATGACAATTTTGTGACCCAACATCCCCTCCCAACTTAAGCTTATGCATGTCCTCATGCAGACTCATGTCATTGATGCTTGACATGTTGAGATTAAATTTGTGTGAGGTTGTATTTTCCTTCCATGTCTTCACCTCTGGCCCTATATCCTTGAGAAATAACAATTTTTTCCTCCAAAAACTTATCAGTAATACTAGATGGATGTTGATATCGATGGGTGGGGTAACCAAACAAGAGGGAACTTGAATCTAAGTCCTATCCAGCATGCACCACTCCTACTCATACTGTTAACATACTTATGAACTCTAGAAAGTGCTTGCTCAAAATTCTGATAAAATAAGTGTCTCCCTTCTTCAATTCTTGTCAATAAACATCCCATCTCAAATTTCTTCCTTCTAAGGCACTAGTTCTCATTCCTTGTATATTTATCTGGCATCTCCATAGAATTGATTCTTGATGGTCCATCAGTGATGTCTTAGTGGTTGGAAACTACCATATTTTATTTTATTTGTGTATAACAGCTTCATTTGAACTAGGTTCTTCTCTAATAAGAAATTCTACTCATTCTTAATTAGTTGTTACAATATCATGGGTAGCTTTCCAGTCTATCTGATTTTTCATAAAAGAAACAAAATCCCTGAGTTCTACATCTCCCATATAGGGTGTCAGATTGAATGATTCGTCCCCAAAGCAAGTGATATCATGCAGGTACAACTTGCACAACAAATGTTGTTCTAATAAATTAGCACTATGAAATGTTTCCAGGAAGTCTTGTATCTCCCTTGTCTTATATGGTCACTTTTCCTTCAGGGCTTTTAATTGGAAGAGATACTATTTTTTCTTGAAAATATAAAGGATAAGAAGGAGACAGAATCCTACTGCACAATAGGCCATTAATTATCTCATAAAAGATTTATTTTTCTTCTTGTAACAGCTTAACCTATCCTTGCAGTTCCTTCACCTATTTCATTGCTTGATTCCTCTCCTTATGAATTTTCACAAATTATGCAATTCTTAAATTTTCAGCCCGCTCCTTAATATTATTGACCATTTCCTTGTGCTTATTTAGGAACATGACTTCATCTTTGGGAAAGAATGCTAAATTATCCCACTTCTCTAGTACCCTCATCAAATCTTCAAATTTAACGTGATTTGTTTCAGATGTTGTTTCAGCATCCTCCTTCTGATCCCTTTTCTCCTCCTGTTGCTCTATCTTAATTGTTGGTTCTTACGTAACAACACCATCATCGACAGGTTCTTGTGGTACAACATTATTTTTATTTTTAGTCTGAAATGTTTCAACTATTGGTTATTTTGTAACAAAAACATCATAAACATGTTCCTTTGGATTAGCAATTGTTTTTCTTCTTCCTGCTCTGCTTCGAATCTTGTTTCTTGTGTAACGGAAGCATCATAACAGGTTCTTGTGGAATAGCAAGTTGAAATTATTTATCTTGTTCCCCCACTTGTACTCCAATTGAAATAGTAACAGTATCCATGATTTTAGCCTCTTTGGGTATTTTTTGGCAACCCTTACAAAGTTTTTATGAGACGGTAGATGATATCATTTCTATAGCCTCTTCCAACATATCCAATCCAGTTTCATTCTTAAAATGAAGTTGTTCTTTAACCAAGGAAATTTGTTTCTTTAACTCCTCATTTTCCTTTCTCAAATTTTCAATTTGAATGAGAGGGTCAATTTTTGTCTTACCTGGTGGAGTAAAATCCTCTTGTTCTTCTATCTGCTCTTATGTTACTGGTCCTTTTGTCTCCTATTGTTTCTCTTATTCGTGTTCAGGCTCCAATGTAACAGTTGGGATTTCATATGTAGAGTGGCCTTCCTCTACATACTTCTCCTGCTTTTATTTATCTTGTTTCTCCTCAAACCCATCAGGTCCAATTGTATCAACACATTCCTCTCAGTTGTAGCAATAGTTATATTAGTCACTTCTAGCATAACAGCTACTCCTACCCTTCTCCCATGGGTTCTTCCACCAATTGGATTTTTCAATTTCCTTTTGATAACTTCATCAATACTCTCTTCCTAGTCCCTTCAAGTGTCTTCACTTCCTCAGCTCTAGTTTCAGGCACAGTTCTTGTTTCATTAGTTTCTTCCTCCAAAACTTCCTCGACAATCAATAACCCACGTCGGCTTGCCTTTAATGAGTCACTAGACACCACCACAGGATCTTCTATCTACATCTCCTTTCCTCATGAGGATGAACTAGGGGTCATTCTAATGGAACACCACCTCTTAGGATTCCATCGACCAGTTATAGGAGTTGTATCATCCCTAATCCACTTAGAGCATGTGGTTGTCTTTCTCTTAGAAGATGTAGTAGTTTTGGAAACAGGTGTTGTTTCAGCGTTGGGTATTTCTTTAGTATGTGGTGTTATTTCAATTCTAAGGGATGCTTCAACACTAGGTGTTGCTTCAACACTCTCTTCATGCTCCTTATTCACACCAGCACAATGTCTCACTATCAAAGCATGCCACGAGATGCCTTGTCTCTATAATGAATGCATGATGATTAATTTAATGAGTGCATGGTTAGTAATGAAATTTTATGGATGTTTTCACTTTTCACAACCTCTTCCATGTGCTATAATGACTTCAAAAAGTAGTATGGTAAATTAATCAACCGTCGTGTCCTTGAGTGTGCCAGAAATTGAAAGTGATAATTAAAAATAATCCCAAAACAGCCCTCATAGGTGATGAATTTTTGAATGAATAGGGCTACATATTCCCAAGGGTGAGTAAGAGATATTCTATCAAAACCCCCATGCTTGGGAATCAATTCTTCTCCCTCTTGTAATAATATGGCCTTAGCTTTAGGATTAGCCAATTTCCTTGAGAACCACCAATCTCTCCTCCTAGGAATCCATGTCACTTTTGCGATAAATTATTTTATAACAACAATTTTGAATCCCCTAACCATAGAGTGTTGTTCAACTAAGGCTTGGGGAAATTATAAGGAAACCAATTCACTAAAACACTGTAATTTTTCAAAATAACTCAGCCATCTAGCCCTTCGAAAAAATTCCAATGTTTTTGGATGTTGTAGAAACACATTAGCAAAGTCAATTTCATGTCTCACTTTTGCTCCACCCATAGTTTCTCACAAGCACACTAATTAACAATTCTAGTAACCTGTTACAAAGTTGCTTCAGTGCACATAGATTCTTGATCAGGAGGGAATGTCAAGGTGTTGGAATTACAGGAAACTCCTCCTTATTACCAATTCAGAACTTTTAAATCAAAAGGATTTTTTGCAAGATTGCATTGATCTCTGGATGTAACAACATGAATAATAAAGAAAAAAAAGTAATAATGATGGAGTATTGTTACTAATGGTCACAGTTACATCGGTTTAATTATAAAATGTGATGGTTTCAGAATGGTGTAATCATGTAGTATTATGGTACAATGAGGTATGTATTAATTGGATGAATAATTCGATTTCCTAGATCTGGTCTAATTAGGAAAGGAAGTATGTGCTTCATAAAATGTTTGTGTAATAGAAATAGCTCTTGGAAACTTAAATAATCCAAATTAATAAAGGAACTGAAATGTAATCATGTAACAACAAGCTTCGATGGACCATCCAAACCTGAAACATCTCAGCCATTAACCATTAAACTACCTAACCCGTAAGTACCAAATCCCTTAGCTCTTGAATCTCAATCCATAAAACCCTAACCCCTAATCCCTTAACTCTTAATCCCTGTACCCTAAATCCCATAATCCCATAATCCTCAAAGCACATATACACTTAACCCCCAACACCTCAATTAATTAACTATTTAGGCACATATGGCGCTAATTTTGGGGCTAAAAAGGGAGTTAAGCAAGGAGGTAATGTAGGTGCAAAAAAAGGAGATAAACTCGATGCTATCACTAGAATTATTTTTTGGAAAATTGATGGCGCTATTTCTGACACTATTTAAAATGCTACTTCTGTTCCTATTTACAGTGCTATTATTTCCTAAAATAGCGTCTAAATTTTCTCGTTGGTGAAACCAATGCCAAAAATTGTGTCATCTCGATAAATAGCGCCGACTGTTTTTTGAAAAATCGAGAAAAATACACTAAAATAGTCCTTGATAGCAAAAAAGGGATTTAATCATAGGGATTTGTTGTAGTGAATCAATAATTCTTAGAACACTTATCTAGTGAAAACCACTAAATAGAAACAAACCTCTTATTTTCTCTTAGTCATAGGCTATGTTGCTCTTATTTTTCTCAACATTGGGAAATTCTCAAGATGGTCCATGAATTCAGAAATACATCATCTTACCAAGAGCCAAGTATCATTCATAACCAATATCCAACACAAACAAGGTCAAGGTACCAACCCCGACTGTTGAAATTCAACAAGAAAATTTCAGCAACCACACTACTGTGGGACCAGGAGATCCAAGCAGCACCTACACTAGTGTGGGACCACAGGTCTTAGTAGCACCTACACTGGTGTGGGCTAAATTTCGTGCATGTATATTTTATTTATCCCTTAATTAAAATGGAAAATAAAATGTAATATAATCTCAAAATAACTTGTAATAGTTAACTAAGTGTGATAAACTCAGTTAGCTCATGAATTTCGAGTTAGAGGTAGTCGATGAGGCATGCAAAGTAATTCTAGCTGTAACAGAGTTCGAAGTGTAGTAGTGCATTAGTTAATGCAGGTTGTAATCAGTTTAACTCAGTGAAGTGAGTTAAACTCAGTTGTGCTAGTTGTAATTGTTTGATACACTAGTGAGTGATCAAGTGAATTATATTAATTAATTCACAATCGGTCACATCACATGCAACTGAGGATTTACTATTATTAGTTTCATGCATGTCAAATTCGGTGGAGACCCAATTGAGATCTAGGTGAAAGGGAATTTGACTATCAGTTGTAGGATTATTGGGTTGCACCCATGCAACCAAAAAACCATTGGATATCACATGATACTTGCACAGTAAAGGAAGGCCAAAATTCCTAAATAATAGGGATTTCATTCACCAGGGATTGCGCAAGCAAGGTAGGTTGTGGCTCCTCGGGACGAAAGAATTCTCCAAGTATTGGTCTATACGAGGCTACATTAGAGTCGGTATGTTCATCCCTCCGTCAGAGATCAAAAATCTCTTTTATTGCATTTCATTTTTAGGTGTCTCATTCGGTTCGTCGATCTGCATTCCGTTAGGGGCATGCCATTATCGGACGGAAGGGCCTTCTCAGTCATACCCCTCATGCCTTGTACCTGCTGGCTCAGGTTTGTCCATCAAATCAATTCTAAAAGCCATTCATAGTCCTACTTTGTCTCTTGGTCAGCAAGAGTCATTTTAGGGTTTCTAGGTCATATTAGGTCTAGGGTTAAGTTGATTTAGTCTTCAAAATGTCCAATAATGCCAGCAGGCTGGAGGGAAGTTTTAAACAAGTTTTCATTGCAAAATTTCATCGTCAGATCGCTTGATCATGAATTTTCTTCAAAACTCTGTTTTGAAGAAAAATCGTCATTTTATCATTTGTAATAAATTGCCATGTAATCCAAAATTTTTCAGTTGTCAGATTCTTCAAGGCGCAGCCCTGGTCGCCCTTGCCCAAACATGCCATCTATCCCTACAAAAAATTAGCCAAAAGATTCACCATTCAGCTAAAAAAATCACAAGGAAACAAGCAAAACAGAGTTCTCTTGTGAAAGTGCCAAAGTCAGCAAAAGTAGAAAGAGGATTTTCCAAATCAAAATCAAATTCTATGGCATGGAAGACATTTTGGTGTTTAAACAATCCATTTACATGTCAAATTTATCAAAGAAGCTGAAGAAATCGTGGAGGAAGCAGAGTTAGTGTTTGAAGGGCGAAATGTGGGTCAAATTGTGGCGCAGCTTGTTGGGAAAGTGCGCGGCGCAGCGGAGCCCTCTGCCACATTGCATTTTTACTCTCCGTCTTGAGCGCTCGGGAGCGCGGCGCACAGAGCCGATAGGCCAAATCTCATCATTTCTTCACCAATTTTTCAAACAAATTCAAATCTTTCGCTCCTATTTTTTCAAGTAAGTTGATACAATCGCTCTTGCTGGTGTTTGGCGTGATTTTTAAGGTTGGTTGGAAAATTTGAATGGTGTAAAAAAAACTCCATCTTCTTGACAAAGGCTGCTCCAAGGGTTTGAAATTGGTGTGTTGAAATTGTATTTTTGGTGCCAAGTTTCCATTTCCCAATTGTGATCACTTTCCCCTTCATAATCCTATCATTATTGTCAATCCTTGATTCCCTTACATTCTCATATCACTTGTCCCATTTTCCCTATTTCTAAACCCTACTATTCCCCATACTCTCCCATATCATTTGCAAATATTCCTAGATTCCTAAATCCCCATACAATCAAGTGACTGTATTACACTTTAAATTCACTCGACAAAACTCCATCATTCTCACTGCCCATTCTTCCCACAGTTCCTCATTTGACTTTGACACATTTGGCGAACTAAGACAAAGACACCAGGCTCTTCATTTTCACCTCAGGCAGCATAGATGAAGAAGGCATCGAGGAGGCGTGAAAAGACATAATCTTGGCCGAAGCTTCGTTGGCTGAGTATGACACGTGATGGAGGACCTTCAGTCCAAATTTCGGCAAATTTGGAGAAAATTTTGTCAATTTTGAATTTTTGGGTCACAAAACAGGTTTTTCTGCCTGACGCGTCGCGCCACTTGACGCGCGCTTACGTTTGAGAGATCTTCTGGAGGAAAACTTTACATTTTTGGATTTTATGAAAATTTATACATGCTCAGGAATGGCTGAGATATTTCATCAAGTTCTGGGTGGTTTAACGGGTCAAAAACACCTTGAAAATGGCCTTTCTGCCACTTTTTGCACCAGCAGGAACCAGTCTTGGGAGATTGAACTTTTGGAGGGGAAAATGAAATCAAAATTCACAAATTCCACTTGAGTTGGATGATAGATACACAGGGCTTTCCAACGAGCTATCATGAGCTAAATTTGTACTTCGGGAAGTGCCTCAAAAACAGGATCAATGTGGCGCGACACATTGAGTTTTTGGGCGCGGCGCATAGAGAAATTTGGCCTCATTTTGACTCTTCAGCTCAAAAATTCGCTCAGTTTTGACTAGTTTCACTTTTTGATGTAATTATTGATCTATCTTGATGTAACTTGATGACTATGATGTAATTTTGGCTCATATTTACTTGTTCTAGAGGATTCATTCACTAAAAGGTGAAAATTAAATGAATGAATCAGTTTCCTACCATATAGAGGCAAGTTGTTTGATTGCCTAGATTTCAGTTCCTAGTTTAGAATTGGTTGAAACAACTCTTAGAAGGATGAGCTCGACCCCTAGAGGCATGGGAAGGGGTTATGATGGTCTATATCATGTATTTTCTGAGACATTTTCAGGGTTGGGATACTTGGGAATAGTTTGGCACCTCATTGTATATTCATTTCAGCTTTTGGCAAAGGAAAGACCAGAGTTTTGCAGCACTTGTTGGGATCCTTGTGGCTCTGAGTTTTGATGATGTTTTTCTCCATTTATCTGTAAGTTTCATTAATTTTATATGTATTCCATTTCCCTTCTCTTTGCTTCTGAATTAAACAAATGAGTAACTAAGGTAGAATTCATTAGTTTGTTGGTGCTCTGCCTTAAAATTTTGTTTAGTTTTATATGTTTTCCTCCGTTTGAAGAGGATCCTTGCACCTTCTTGCCCTCTTCAGCTCCTCAGCAGTCTTTTCTATCCATTCATTGAATCTAAGACATCAAATCCATTGCCTTCCCTGCCCCAACTTGAACTCTGCAAGAATTTGGCCTCATCCCCAAGCCCAAAACTGCCTTTCCCTTTTTCCAACAAAAACCCCTAAAAATCATTCCAAACTCCTTGATTAATATACCTAGCCTAAAATTAGCACTCATTTCAGTCATCTCAAGGCCTATTGATACATTTTTACTGATATTGACTCGGAGAGAGCCCTCTCCTGTTCTGGTAGGGCTAGCTACCAGACTGAGCGTGGTTTGGTGTTACCCTGAATCCTGCCTTTTCAGCCTGAGGTAGATTTGGGCTATAACATAGTGGCGACCATACTGGGGAGAATATGGTTTGATTTTTGGTGTTTCTTGTTTTATAAGCTACAGATGGAGCCTGAATTTATGCCAGGAAGCCTTCGAAACGCTCTTGATTTGCATTAGCGAAAGTAGATAAACGCTGCTTCAGTCAAAATCCGGTCTAGCTTGTGAACGTGACACTTGACTTGTAGATTGTCTTGCCCCAGTACATGTATCAAGTTCAGATCTGATGGTTGATGGTGGACAACGATCAGACATAAGAAGGCTGAAATCATTCACCTGGTGACTCCAACTCAATGTAGAGACTCCACTGGAGGACTAACTCTTTCTCTGAGAAAATGGAAGGATCTTACACAAAGTTTAGGTATCCAAAGTGGAATGGTATTCAGGATCTAGTCTGCTTTCTTGTAAATTACTTCTTTGTTGTTCTTGAAGCTATCCTGAAAGTTTTTCAAAATTTGTTGTATGATAAAGGTGATCAAAATCTTCACTCGACCTATTCAAAAAGTGTAAATACTGAGTTTCCCTTTGATCCTGGCCTCCTTACTTTTCCCACATCTTATGATGACTCTCTTCAGAGTGATGAGCCTAAAGAAAACAAAACTGATCTCGTAGCTCTTGTATATACTCCTACACCTTTTATAGTCCCAGATAGGTATAAACCTCTTGTTTTACCTTATGTTCTTCATGCTTTCCCTAAAAATTATGACCTATATCTACCAAGATTTGACGGTGAATGTGACAACGTCAATGCTGAGCAACATGTGCAGAATGTTGAGACTTTTCTAGACCTTTTTGAAGTTGATGAAGAAGATGTTAGTATTAGGCTTTTTGCTCTTTCTTTGCGAGCCAAAGTCAAGAGTTGGTTTAAAGCCCTGCCTGATGCGAGCATCTCAGATTTCCAGCAGTTTTTCAAAGTTTTCCTCGACAGGTGGGTGATCAGACAGAACCTTTTCTTGATTATAGAAGAGTAACATCCATTGAAAAAGCTACCGGGTAAACCGAGTACAACGGTTCTGCCCGAGATTTAACCAAGTTTATTATTCGATGCCATCGATATAAGACCTTCTCCTAGATCTTCTCTCTTGCACTACAGGGATGCGCACAGTGAGGAAATGGGTTCCGGTTGAGAGAAAGGAATATTGCAACACTTGTAGAGATACGAACGGTGCGATGACGTAGAGGCTCTGTTTATAATCCGAAGGGCAAGGTTGAAGGAAGAAGAGATGAAAAACATAGATCAGAAAATCATTATCTAGAGGTAAATGTTGGCAATATGATGCAGTGTTGTCCTTGATGGCAACCAGGTGTAGATGAAGACATGCGACTATTGACATGTGTTGTCCTTGATGGCGAACCACCTGATGAATTTATTCTTGACCTGTTGGACTTGGTAAATGATGTAAATCTGATATGAAATGATGTTTGCTAGCCATATGATGCTGAGTGTTATTCTTGAATGGCAACCCACTTGATGAAGATGATGGCAACTTACTTGATGAAGTTGTGCTTGATAGAATATGTTCTTGATGAAGTAAATCTGATGTATCTACAGTGTGTACAGAAGGCAATGAAGAAAGGAATTCAACATGTGCTAAATCTTGATGAAAAGAGTATGTCTCTAGGCATACGCGGATTTGCCTAAGGGAAGTCGTGTATGCACGCGGGAATAAACGTTCCAAGTCGCGTATGGGAAAAAGCGCTCATAAAGTGCAAAACCAGGGGTAACCACCATGGTATTGACCCATTGTATTGGGTAATGATTCGTCTAAATGACCCCGTCCAGGAATACCATCGGAAGTAATGTAGTTGTGGGCTCATGGTATTGTTTTGGCTCATGGTATTGAAAAAGGGGCTCATGGTATTGAAAAAGGGTAAACCTATATAAAGAGAAGAAATTCATTGTGCAAATCATGAGTGTGGGTGAAAGATGTCTGAGCTTGAATGAATACTTCTCTGTGAATTATATATGTATGGAAAGGGTAAAGGCTTGATGATAGATCTAAATCTATGATGCACCAATGAAGAAAATGATGAAGAAGGGGATCTAGATCTGAAATGTATTTGTATCTACTAGATCTGTTTATGGAGTGATTAGATCTGTGATGAGGTGAACATCTGTCTGAAGTAAAGGGTTGAATCTGAACTGAATATCTGATCTGAAGAAGTATGTAGCTCTGTAATGGTTGAAGATCCATACGCTAGTTAGCCGCAGAGGAAGCGCGTATATACGCGGCTTCGCTGAAGAAAAAGCACCTTTAGCAGTGATTTGTCTGAATCTTATCTGTTGGTGATGTGGACGCGCGTATATACGCGACATCAGTGAAAGAAAAGCGCGTATGCAAACTAGGGTTTGCTGAAGTATGGGGTATGAAATGTCTGATCTGATCTGTTGTGTTTTAGCTATCTGTTGTTGATATTTGACTGTGCTTAAATGTATGGAGAGGGTCAAGTCTGAAAATATGATGAAACATGGCCTGCAAGTTGTTTTCTATTGAAGTTGTTGGATCCAGTGTGAAAATCGATGAAACGTGGTCCATAGAGGTGCTGAGGGTTGTAGCCTTCAGTCAGGGGGTTGTAGCTCCTTCCGGGTGAAATTTGGTAAACAAGATCGAAGTCGTGGCTCCCTTCAGGTGGTAGTGAATCGGGTGTGCTCCCTTCCGGGGAGAAATTTGGTAAGCAAGTCCCGGGGAGTCACTGGCTCCCTTCCGGGAGAAGTGAGTGGCAATGAATTAGTGCACTCTAACGTGTGGTAAAATTACACCAGCACATATGTTGTTAGATGTTTTCTCTATAATAAAATATTGAAGGCTGAGCAACTGCAGCGGTGGTTTTCTCCCGACTTGGGTTTCCACCTAAAAATCCTGGTGTTCATGTGTGATGGTTTATTCTGTTCTTAATACACATGTTTAATGTTTGTAGAACATTTAATGAATGAATGATGGAATGATATAAGTGAAGAATTAATGGCATAATTAGATCTCTGTGTATACGCGAGTTTTATGAAGGATATCCACGTACATACGCTAGTTGGCTTCAGCAAAGTAGCGTATGGGTTTAGAGCATGAAAAGTAAAAAGTTTTAGTTTGCCTAAAATTAGTCACCCCCAGCCTCTCAGGTATTTTTCCCAACGGTAAAGGCTGGTTTATGTTGGTAAGTGCAGTAGAAGAGATGATGCAAAAGAACACCACAAGGAATGAGTATAATGTTCAAGCCCATGACTTGCTGATTGAAGAAGAACAAGTGGCTGATCCAAAACATTTTGTTTCTTATCCCAGTTGTCATAGTGATTGTTTTATAGATCATTTTGGAGAAGAGAGAGCTGTTGATATGACATGTATGCTTGATGATGTGTTGTATACTGATGATTTGCCTCAGTTTGATCAATATGATGATGATTATGTTTTCCAAACAGAAGCTAATCTTGCAGACAAATCAAAAACTAGTTTGTGGAAGGAGGAAGTTCACTTTCAGCAGCTTGTGTACAATGATCAACTGATGCATATCAGCTATGACAATGATGAGGAAAGTGCAACAAATTTTGAACACTCGAATGCCATTGATTTTCAAGTTGCGGATATGAAAGCGTGGCTTCGAAGCCATGATTTAATGATGCGAAGGGATTTTGTACCCTTTTGTTTTGAAGCATTTCAGTTTATAAAGCAGAATCTTCGTAATCTCTCTAAAGAGAAAGATGAACAACCAGTAAGATGTCATACAGTTTCAATGGATACATCGCAGCAGTGTTCTCAAGTTTTTGATGATCCTATTGCTCATGTGTTGGATGGTGTTTTCTGTAATAATTCTTCTTCATTGGCTAACCATGTGACAGAAAAGAATGTTGATAATAATCTTATTCAAAAGTCGCCTTCATTGTCTTGTCTAACAGATTTTTCATTACAAAGCTCATTTCAAGGTTTGCAGTCATATGAGGAGATTGATAAAGGAGACTTTTGTTCTGTTTGGAATCAGCAACAGAGTTTGGTTATTCATGAAAATCAGGATTCTTTTGACAGCTTGCTGCAATCACCAAAGAAAGATAGCACAGATGTGAGGAAAATCTTAGTATCCAGCTATGAAGATTACTTGGACCAGAGTAGTAATGTGTCGATGGAAATCAATAGCTATGTTTATGAAGATCCTTTTGCAGTTTTCTTGAAGTCATCCAGTCAATTCATGCTTTGCAAGTTTATTAGCAGTCAACTTGATTTCAAGTTTCCATGGGAGTTGCCTTTCGATTCTTCCCTTTTCCTACGCATCAAAAAGCATTTGGGAAGAAATCAAATAGCAGTCAAGATGCTTACATGGTTGCATTGGTTGTTCCATTTCACTTGATCGGGTGGTGAAAAGAACAATTAGAGTAGGTTTGATGAATAAGCTCAATTACGAGAATCTTTCCAGTTTGTTAGTTATGTTTCAGTCATGTTTGGTTTATTATGGTTTTCAGTTTAGTCTTGAGTCTGAGTCAGTCTGCGTAATGTCAGTTTTCATGTTTTGATTCCATCGCCCAATGGATGAAGGTACTGTCTGCTCTCCCAAAGATCTGCAGTTCTTGGCACCTCCAAGGAGCTACCATCCCCATTGGAGCCAATCTTAGAGTCGGTCTGTTCATCCCTCTGTCAGAGATCATTTATCTTATTGCATTTCATTTTTAGGTGTCTCATACAGTTCATTCATCTGCATTCTGTTAGGGGCATGCCATAATTTGACGGAAGGGCCTTGTTACTCATACCCCTCATGCCGTGTACCTACTAGCTCAGGTTTTTCCATCAAATCAATATTAAAAGCCATTCATAGTCCTGCTTTGTCTCTTGGTCAACAAGAGTCATTTTAGGGTTTCTAGGTCATATTAGGTCTAGGGTTAAGTTGATTTAGTCCTCAAAATGTCCAATAATGCCAGCAGGTCGGAGGGAAGTTTTAAACAAGTTTTCATTGCAAAATTTCATCCTCAGATCGCTTGATCATGAATTTTCTTCAAAACTCTGTTTTGAAGAAAATCGTCATTTTGTTCTTTGTAATAAATTTCCATGTAATCCAAATTTTTCGGTTGTCATATTCTTCAAAGTGTTTGTCTGGTTGCCCTTTCAAACATACAAAGCTATCACTATGGAAAATTAGCCAAAAGATTCACCATTCGAGCTAAAAAAAATCAAAAGGAAACAAGCAAAACAAAGTTCTCTTGTGAAAGTGCCAAAGTCAGCAAAAGTAGAAAGAGGATTTTCCAAATCAAAATCAAATTCTATGGCATGGAAGACATTTTGGTGTTTAAACAATCCATTTACATGTCAAATTTATCAAAGAAGCTGAAGAAATCGTGGAGGAAGCAGAGTTAGTGTTTGAAGGGCGAAATGTGGGTCAAATTGCAGGCACGGCGCACTGGGCCTCCTGCCACAGTGCATTTTCTTAACGTGCGTGGCGCATCCAAGAGGGGCAACGCACTGGGTGTGCGCGCGGCGCACAGAGCCGACAGGCCAAATCTCATCATTTCTTCACCAAATTTTCAAACAACTTCAAATCTTTCGCTCCTATTTGTTCAAGTAAGTTGATACAATCGCTCTTGCTGGTGTTTGGTGTGATTTCAAAGGTTGGTTGGAAAATTTGAATGGTGTAAACATAAACTCCATCTTCTTGAAAAAATCTGCTCCAAGGGTTTGAAATTGGTGTGTTGAAATTGTATTTTTGGTGCCAAGTTTCCATTTCCCAATTGTGATCCCTTTCCCCTTCATAATCCTATCATTATTGTCAATCCTTGATTCCCTTACAATTTCATATCACTTGTCCCATTTTCCCTATTCCTAAACCCTACTATTCCCCATACTCTCCCATATCATTTGCAAATATTCCTAGATTCCTAAATCCCCATACAATCAAGTTACTGTATTACACTTTAAATTCACTCGACAAAACTCCATCATTCTCACTGCCCATTCTTCCCACATTCCCTCATTTGACTTTGACACATTTGGTGAACTAAGACAAAGAGACACCAAGCTCTTCATTTTCACCTCAGACAACATAGATGAAGAAGGCATCGAGGAGGTGTGAAAAGACATAATATTGGCCGAAGCTTCTTTGGCTGAGCATGGCACATGATGGGGGACCTTCAGTCCAAATTTCAGCAAATTTGGAGAAAATTTTGTCAATTTTGAATTTTTGGGTCACAAAACAGATTTTTCTGCCCGACGCGTCGCGCCACTTGGCGCGCGCTTATGATTGGGACATCTTCTGGTGGAAAAATTTACATTTTTGGATTTTTTATGATAAATTATGCATGCTCAGAAATGGCTGAGAGATTTCATCAAGTTCTGGGTGGTTAAAAGGGTAAAAAACGCCTTGAAAATGGCCTTTCTGCCACCTTTTGCACACATAGGAACCAGTCTTGGGAGATTGAAGTTTTGGAGTGGAAAATTAACTCCAAATTGCAAAATTCCACTTGGGCTGGATAGTAGACAAGCAGGGCTTTCCAACGAGCTATCATGAGCTCAATTTGGACTTCGGGAAGGGCCTAAAAATCACCTCCAAAGTGGCGCGATGCATTGAGTTTTCTGGCACGGCGCATAGAGTAATTTGGCCCCATTTTCACTCTTCAGCTCAGAAATTCGCCCAGTTTTGACTAGTTTCACTTTTTGATGTAATTCTTGATCTATCTTGATGTAATTTGATGACTATGATGTAATTTTGGCTCATATTTACTTGTTCTAGAGGATTCATTTACAAAAAAGTGAAAATTAAATGAATGAATCAGTTTCCTTCCATATAGAGGCAAGTTGTTTGATTGCCTAGATTTCAGTTCCTTGTTTAGAATTGGTTGAAACAACTCCTAGAAGGATGAGCTCGACCCCTAGAGGCATGGGAAGGGGTTAGGATGTTCTATATCATGTATTTTCTGAGACATTTTCAGGGTTGGACTCTTGGGAAAAGTTTGGCACCTCATTGTATATTCATTTCAGCTTTTTTGGCAAAGGAAAGACCAAAGTTTTGCAGCACTTGTTGGGATCCTTTTGGCATTGAGTTTTGATGATGTTTTTCTCCATGTATCTATAAGTTTCATTAATGTTATATGTATGCCATTTCCCTTCTCTTTGCTTCTAAATTAAACAAATGAGTAACTAAGGTAGAATTCATTAGTTTGTCGGTGCTCTGCCTTAAACTTTTGTTTAATTTTATATGTTTTCTTCCGTTTGAAGAGGATCCTTGCACCTTCTTGCCCTCTTCAGCTCCTCGGCAGTCTTTTCTATCCATTCATTGAATCTAAAACATCAAAGCCATTGCCTTCCCTGCCCCAACTTGAACTCTGCAAGAATTTGGCCTCATCCCCAAGCCCAAAACTGCCTTTCCCTTTTTCCAACAAAAACCCATAAAAATCATTCCAAAATCCTTGATTAATATACCTAGCCTAAAATTAGCACTCATTTCAGTCATCTCAAGGCCTATTGATACATTTTCTCCAGATTGACGAAGAGAGCCCTCTGATGCAGTAGGGCTAGCTACCGAGCTGGCGTGGTTTGGTGTTACCTTTGAATCACCTTCCTTCGACTAAGGTGGATTTGGGCTATAACGAGACAATGTGAGACAATTAGCTAAGTACATGAGGGCTCTTGTGAGAAGAGTTGTAAGTAATTGTTTCATGTATCCATGTTGAATATACAATAGAAGATAGTGGGGTTTTGAGCAATAATCTTTCCTCGGGAAATTAATTGTGTTGTGGTTTGATTGATTCTACTTTGCTTCATGTGATTAGATATTTTGTTTTAATTTCCCCAATTGATTTGTAGAAGCGAGTCAATATTTAACTTTAGTACATTGTTAAATCAAATTGAAACCATGATATACATGCTTTCTGTATAATTTCTACACCGACAACCTATAACCAACAATCTCGCATCCCCACATCAGCTCACTCAACCCAAAGTAGTGGAAACCCCTTCTCTGATCATAGTAATCCCTTGGGCTATTCCATTTTCCTTCCAGGCTCTCCAACTTGGGTTGGCCAAGGATGTCTCAGATCCATGTCGCTTATAGGAGTTTCTTTTTCCTTCAAGGATCTAGGCACTCTCTAAACCCCACACACAACCACTTGTCCCTACACTCCTCCCTCAAGGGATCCATCCTTCCAAAGGGAAACCCGAGGAGAAGTGCACTCACAACATTTTCACACCATGCATATCAACATGCACAGGTGCCTCATATATCGTTCTCCCATCAACACCTTTTCTTCCATAGCCTTGATTCCACAAGAATACGTGCAACACCTTCATTAGCTTCCCAATCATGATGTCAACCTGTTCATGGTTACATGTTCACCATTAACTACTATTAGTCATCTAAATCATGTTATGACGGCAAACTGCTCCAAGTGTTTATGCATGCACATCCATTACTGTATGAACCTAGTATATCTTCATGCATCTAGAATATATTTATTTCATATATATTCAATGAACATACATCTTTGAACTATTTCATCTCTTGAATTTTCGTAATTCATGTGCTATTATTCATCAACGAATTACAACTTCTCAAAAAATTAAAGAAAGAATTAAAACTAGAAAGATATAAGTTAATAAATTCCCCCTCCTACTTATGGTTACATCACTCGGACATAAAATTTTGCAACTTTTTTAGGCTTCTCTATGTAATCTATTCAAAATCCTACATGTTTATCCTGCATGTTTATGTTGAGATTCAACAAGAAAAAAAATTGGCACCCATGATCCTAGTGAAAATTAAGCACCTACACAAGGGTGGGGCCCATAGACTATTTTTAGGTGCATGTCTATTTTTATTATTACTTAATTTAGATGGACATTAAACTATAATCTATTCTCAATGTGGACTTGAAAATAGTTAACTGAAGTGGAAAATCAATTAGATAAAGGAATTTCGAGTTATAGGTTGGTTGGTGGGACATGCAGAGTAATTCTAGTTGTAACTGAGTGATTCTAGTTGTAACAGAGTTGGAAGTGTAGTGGTGCATGATTTTTTGCAAGTTGTATATAGTTTAACTCAGTTAAGTGAGTTAAACTTAGTTGTGCTAATTGTAACTGAAGATACACTAGTGATAGATCAAGTGAATTAAATATTAATTAATTCACATGTAGTGATCTCACATGCAACTGAAGAGTTACTATTATTAATTGCATGCATGTCATATCCAGTGGAATCCCAGTTGAGTTCTCGGTGAAAGGGAAGTTAACTATCAGTTGTGACATTATCCGCTTGCACACATGCAAGCACCAACACATTGGATGTGCCCATGATACTTTCCTAGTCAGGGAGGGCAGGATTGCATTCAACAGGGATTACGTAGTGAAGGCAGGTTGTCTGGAGACAGTAAATTGGCTAAGGGATTTGCCAATTTTTGTATGACAGTGTGAGACAATTATCTGATGTACCAAGGGCTCTAGTGAGAAGAGTTTTGTATGTAATTGTTTCATGATCCATGATATAATATACAATAGAAGATAGTGGGGTTTTTAGCTGTAAGTTTTCCCTGGGAAATTAACTATGTTGTGTGTGACTGATATTTCTTCCTGTTCATGTAATTTTCAATTGTGTTTTTAATTCCTTTAATATTTTTGGAAGCGATTCAGTATTTAACTTTAGCATATTTTTATATCGGGTGAATCCAAGATATACATGCATATTTTGTAATTTCTACATGGTATTGGAGCACAGGAAATTGCATAAGTGAAGTAGGAGCTAAGTTTGTGACTGGATAGAATTCGAATTTGCAGAAATACTTTCTTGGTGCTACAACTTATTCAAGATCGAAATGGATTTTAATGGCTTGATGTTAGAGTATGCACTTGAGGGAAACTCGAACTACATTTCTTGGAAGGACAGGATGGAGGCAATACTCGAAGACAATGGCTTGAAGGAATTCATTAACAATGATGTTCCTAAACCTGTTGTGATAGATGCTGCCTGTTAGGTCCCTATATTACTAGTATATTCCCTTATTATTGTTAGTGTAACCCCCTTATTGTTATTATTGTACCCTTGTAACCCCCATATTGTTATTATTGTACATGGTATTATTATTGGTGTATTTCAGTTACATTTTGTTAGTATGAATCTTTCGTCATAAAAGATCACTTTAGCTACGCATAACAAATAGCCCTAACATCAATTATGGCTGCAAAATATCTTTAATTCTGCTGCACAAATTCAGATCTAAGCACAAAAGACATTAAGCAAATAAAATATAATATGGCTCCATGCATCTAATAGACAAGACAAGAACAAAGTGTTTAAAAGAATAATTTGTATTATATTAAAGAATGGGGCACCTGAGAGGAAAACAAGAAAGGTGTTTTCCAGTTCTCCTCAATGGGATGGGTTCTTGAAAGTCCTCAGTGTTTCAGATCTAACATTCCTCTCTCTTATTGGTGTAGAAAAACAAACATAGAACTCAGTGGGAGCTCACAAAGAAAAAATGGAAAAATGGTGACCAAGAGTAGATCCAGAGTGATCTAATGCAATGGAGGTGACTAATGAATGAGGAAAACCCTTCTATTTATAACAAAATATTGGGGTGTTCTAGAACTCGGTGCATGAATAAAATATTATTAATCAAATTCTAGAATCACCCTTTAGGAATATTTTATTATATTTGTTGGAGGGAAAAGGTCTTTTGACTTGGGTCAATTCCTTTATTTATAAAAAATAAATAAATAAATGATTTATTTATTATTTTAGGGACATGATGGGAATATAATTAAATAAATAATGATTTATTTACTTATTTAAAAATGATTTAGTCAAATTTAACTAGGAATATTATTTAAATAATGATTTGAATAACTTATTCCTAGGAAATACTTAAATAAATAATGATTTATTTAATTAATTTCCTTGTTTTGGGTTAAATATGACCAGGAAATATAGACAAATGTTATTTTACATGGTGAAAACAATTTTACTTAGGGTAAAATTGGTCTTACATGGTGTACTTGGGTTCATCTAATGATAATGAGTTAGATGACCAAAAAAATGGTGTAACAGATTGCCCCCCAACGTACGAGTGTTAGGAGCAAATCGTATGACCGAAGTACGTTGTAAGAACTCAATCACTAGGCATCAAGAGGGGAGTGAGAGAGAGGAATGTAAGGTAGTCTAATGTGCTAAAGGACTAGACCCGGAGGAGATGAGACTTACAGGTGCAACAAGTCTCTAGGTGATGAAGTAGTACCAGTGTTAAAGGCGGCGGGGGAGGCATACCTATGCCCGCCGATACAATAGTACAAAGAATAAGGTGCCCCGGAAAACCACGAAACGTAAGAATGAAGCATATGCTAGCCTAAACATGAGCCAGATAAATAAAATGATGAATCCCACATACATGTGATGCCTGGAATAACCGTTGGGACTTATCCAAGAAGATTTTAGTACATGAGATACAAATATACCCAAATGCCCCCTACACACGGGGAAGGGCTCACAACATCTAACTGATATATGCAAAACGAAGAGGTGCTGCAAGCGGTTGAGGCCGATATCATCAAATGAGAGGAGCTGCATCAGGGGCGAGAATGAAAAAGTCATCCGGGCATGTGGGGGGCTACCTGCAGGGCCACCCCCTCATGAGGGTTGAGACATCTCACACACGCCCGGGAATCACCAATAGTTGTTGCTACATCACTGGACCATCAAGCGACTGACACAATATCAGGAGGGATAGGGGACAAGGGTGTGGAAGGCCATAATGTGTGATACGAGAGAGGGATCAAGCAAGAAAGGAGGGGGGACTATAGTGGGGTACAAAGGGACTCGGAATGGACTCCATGAATGCGATGATGACTCGACTAGGATGCTCTAAACAAGGGCGAATTGATGGTGCTGCCTCATAGTAATGGTCCAATGGGGAACCATAAAATCATGAGCACAATAGGGTAGCTCATGACGAAAATAAACATGAACGAAGACCAGTAAGGAGGCAAAGTGGTGCCCCAAGTACTAGTGTTGTAAGTGAAGAAATTCGATTTTGAGAAGAGGTGAAGAGACCCTTCATGGACAATATGTGTCCTGGTGAAGTATCAAAACATGGAAAACTAACAGATACCCATTTGAGTGCTCGGTGAGAGCTTTCCAATGGTGTGGACAGTGTGTCAAACGGGGCTACGGTTTGGTCGCAGCGGGTGAAAGAAAAAATAGGGGTTTTCTTCTAATAAGGCGTTTTCCCTCCAAAATCATTCATTTTCTTGTGTAGCTGTGGTGAATGTGGAGAGGAGAGAAGGCCCTAAATCTTGCGACGATCATAGCAAATAAACAGACCGTTAGAATCATGATCCGTCAGTTGCAGGTAAGAGGCCTAATCCTACTCTCTGTTTTTGATGGATTCAAAGTTCAGATTAGGGTTTGAAATCTCAGTAACTATCCCTACTTCATCCTTACGGTCGGGTCACACTTTTTGGGGCAAAATCTGTGACCTGGGATGCAGGTTTTGGCCTGAAAATTGAAACCTGGCCCAGGATCTGCCAAAAAAGTGTGCCCTGTTAGATGTGGGAGGTTGCAGTGCTGTTATGGGCTGAGATTAAATTTTGGTGTAATATAATGCAGTTTTGCTGATCTGTAGACTGACAAAAATGGTGTTTTGTGCAGGTATGGCAGAGATACAAATCAAGTGGAGAGAGAGAGACTTAGGTACATTACGAACAGAGATCCAAGCAGATCAGGGTGTCCATCGTGTACTGGCTAGGTATGGGGTTCTGAAATTTTTGGAGAACCCTTTGATGAGGGCTAGAGAGCCCTTGTTGGCCCGGATTATCAGTTATTGGGATCCAAAGCATGAGGCGTTTATAGTGCAGGGGCATAGGATCGAGCTGACGGTCTAGGATCTATATTTCTTGACTGGTCTCCCACCATTAGGGATGGTGGGAAATACGCAGCCAGTGTCACCACGGGTGTGTAACATTATGGAGTTTTTTTAGTGACATTGTCAACCAGGTATCCAAGTCAAAGGGACTCGGATATCCATTGGAGATCTAGAGAGGTTGGAGACCCGAGCAGTGGTCGCAGCAGTGTTGCGGATCTTGGGCAGCCAGGCGTTCCATCACATCACTGGAGGGCAGATGATGATTGTAGAGAGTGTGTTGGGGGGGACCTACTATGGGTGGCCCCAGATGATGTTGGTGTCGGTGAAACGACAGCTGTCGTTATGTAAGCGGCAAGTGAATCATGATTGTGCCTATGGGACGGTGTTGTGTTCCTTCTTTTTTGAGAAGATCCTGACCTTGCGACCTTGTATACAATTACCTGATGGAGGTCCGAGAGAGCCTCGAATGTGTCGGTGGGGACGATTACTATGTAGAGGAGGGGGAGGGGCGGTCAAACGGGTGTTCCGACCAGAGTTCTTCACCCATTGGGATCAGATGCTATTATACATAGACGACTATCCCTATGGTGGGATGAGTTATTGGGGAGATCTAGACTTGCTGCTTCCGCCTGGTCGAGTGTGGGGGCCCGATAGTAAGTGAAAAGAAATTAATCTGTTATGTGCATTATAGAGTTTGTGACTAGTATTCATGGTACTAATCGTGATATTTTTGGAATGCAGATATAGCTCCGGTAAAACCGGCCGGATATATTGGACGACTGGCAATAGCAGGAGCTACAAGTGCAACTGGATCAAGGACAGCATAGAACGAGGATATGGTCACTCTGGTGGAGGACATCCATCATAGATGTGAGGGGTTGCTGACCGGTGTGTCGGAGCGTGGTTGGCAGGATTTAGACGACCAGTACATAGAGTTATGTATTGGGCTACCCTCGGAATGGCGAGGTATCATGCGATGCATGGCAATGGCCGGTCAGACTGTGCATGATCTACGAGCTACGAGAGCAAATCCATTGGCTCGAGATCCTCCAAAAATTGATTAGATGTAGGGCAAGTGGTGCCCCCCAGCGTTGATGTAGGGGCAAGTGGTGCCCCCCATTTTGTAGTTTTGTTTTTTGGACCATGCTAAGGGCATGTTGTATGTTTCAGAGTAGATGGACTCTAAAAACACATGTTATATAATATATATATGATTTATGTACATTTTGTTGATGATGTGAAATGTTATTGTCGTGTGTGTGATAAATACCAGTCTAGAACATGATTTGTGATTTGATCTACGTAGTGATTTTGACGTCGAGGGATATGGGTGAAAGTAATGGATCTAAATTCATGTATCAAAAGTTTCACTCATAAATATTATCTAAACAGGATAGGTTTATGCAGACAATAGACACCATTAATTTGTAGGACAAGAAGCAGGGAATCTAAATGAACATGCAGATGGAGGATGTGATGAGAGAGGGCATCAGCTAGGAGACCACGTACGGCATCATACTCGGCCTGATTATTGGTGGCATTACCAATTCAGACCCCAATTGCAAGAACCAGGGTATGCAAGGGGGTAAATATGGCCCATGCTGCTGAAGCTAGATTCCAGGAAAAGCAACTTGCCCCATCAGCATAGCCAAGATAATATGTGGACGAGAGGGCCGATGTAATAGTGTCACAAGACAAGAAATGGGGGGGATGAGCAAAAAGATGGCAACGTGAGTAGAGGATAGACATCCACTAATGGCTATGGGAGAGAGCAGTCTGGGTAGGAAGTCTAGGACTCACAGATCGATGAGAAGGAGATGAATGAGAATTATAGGATGAAGAACATGTACTCAGGCTGCGAAGAACATCGAAGATACGGGTGGTATGATCGTGATTATGGGTAGAAATGGAAGGGTCAATGAGACCATACGATGCTACAAAGCTACCTAAATCATCAGTATGGGAAGAGAGGTGCAGATACGGGTCGTCACGGGGAATGACAGAGGAACAGGTCAAAAGATGGTCAAAATGTGAAGGGCCCGAGAAAGTGTCTGAAGGAGGATCAAGCAGAACAGATGGAGTGGATTCAGAGGGAATGTACTCCGAGGGTCGTGTGGATGATGATAGATATAGGAGGGGAGCAGCAGGTTCCGACATCTCAACATCAGGGGGAGGAATGTCAATGGTAGCAGGGGGATCCTTGAGTAGGCCTGATGCATATTGAGCAAGGATGGGAGAGGCGGATTGATTTTTTTCAACTTTGTACTCGCAAATGACCTCTAAAGAGGCTCGGTAATGCGTGAGGTGAGGACAATGGTGAGAGTAATGGCCATGGATACCACACAGAGCACAGGGTTTGTTGGTGCGAATGGTCTTTGGGTTCCTGGCTGCGTATGAGGAAGAAACAGAGGTTTCAGGGACCGTAGATTCAGGGAACGCGCCTTTAACCATGGGTTGGATACGGGGCAACTCAGGACAAGTATGGGTGGGATGACTGATACCATCACATAAGGCACAAAGCTTGGCGGGTGGGGGAGGGGTAGGGTCAGGTGTGGTCGCCTTGTCTTTGGATGCCCCGTTTCGAGTTTTTCTTTACTTGCTGGTAGTTGTCACAGCAAGAGGGGGGTCTTGCGGAGGGGCTAGGGGTACTGTAGCAGTGGAAGGAGTGAAGGGAATCGGTTGCATTGGTGTCACAGCTATGTATGGTTTGGGTTGGTCTGGCGGGGTTTCAGCTGGAGGAGTAAGATACCACACTGGAATTCCCAAGGTTAAATTAGGGAGGGAAAGGGTGGACATGACGGGAACTGAATAGATGCCAGGGGGGACCAAGGAAAGGTATCTAACCGGCGGGGTAATGACCAGGAGGGAGGGCTCCCATATGATGGAGACCGGAGGGAACCAACTCAGGAGGGTAGGGAGGTTCCTGAGTGTGAAGGGGATGGTAAGAACCAGGTGAAAAAGGTTTGGTAGACTGAAGCAAAGGGCTAGGAGCAGGATGCGGTGGGCGAGAGTGAGGTTGCTGACTAGCCAGAGCAGGCTGTGGGAGGCTAGCCTGAGACAATTGCATCATGCAAACATTCGCTAAACTGGGGTCAGAGGCAGGAGGAGGAGGAGGACCAGGAAAAGTTTCGAGCAAAACTCATCTCATTCGATCATATATTACAAGATTTAAACTCCATCTCCAAGATAAACTTGAGATTCATGACATCACGTCTATAGAAGTAGCAAGACAGAAGGCAAAAGCTGTTGAGAAGAAGTTCAAAAATATGTTGGGGACGAAGGTCAAAAGCGAATATTTGAGGGAAATATTTCCTCAAACTGCGAACACAGATAATGAAAAATATGTTCCACCGCATCTTCGTGAAGGAGACATAACTAATTTGGAAAAACAAAGGATGAAATAAGGTAAGCGCAGACGTTGTGGTGAAAAATTGGACCCAAGACACAAATGTGTTAAAGGGAAGGAAACAAAGAACCTATATACATGTGAAGCAGCTAATGGTTCAGACAATGAAGAATCAGATGAAGAAGAAATTGAAGACTCTCCACACTTTTCTCTAGAACCAGGTGATGAAAGTATTCCGAAAGTATCGTTATCAGCCATGACAGGTATATCACAACTCCAAACACTAAATTTAAAAGGACACATCAAGAAGAACAATGTAATGGTCTTAATCAATATTGGTAACACCCACAAATTTTTGGACTCAACCATGGTGAAGAGAATCAACATTTTCACATTTCCCATGCCTAACATGAAGGTCATAATAGCTGATGGCAAGAAAATTGAAATGGTTGGGAAATGCCATAAAGTCAAATTGTAGATTCAAGACCATAATCTAGAATCCCCGTTCTACACTGTGCCATTAGGAGGAGTGGATGTAGTCTTAGGTATCCAATGGTTACAAACACTTGACACTTACTCTACCAACTATCAGAAGCAATTTATAAAATTTAAATGGGATGGGTAGAAGTACAAGTTATATGGATTCCAACCACTTGAGAATCAAATCGTATCGTCATCCCAGATGATGAAAATGATTTGGAAGGGAGCACCAGATTATGTAGTACAATGTTATCAATTAGAAATTTTAACTTCAAATATGGTCAATGAAGAATCACCAGAGGTCCAGGAGTTGATTAAAAATCACAAAAAAGTATTCCAATACCTTCCGATGAAGATTCTGCCTAAAAGAGAAATCGAGCATACAATAGAAGTCAAAGCAGAATAAAATATCATCAACATCAAACCATATCGATATACACATAAAAAAAATGGAAATTGAGAGATTAGTACACGATCTTTTAAAGTTTGGAATCATCCCAAAAAGCAAAAGTCCGTATGCTGCTCCATTTGTACTAGTTCGAAAGAAGGATGGATCGTTCAAGTTATGTGTCGATTATTGAGGACTAAACAAAATAAAAAATAAAAACAAGTTTCCAATCCCTTTTATTGATGAAATGTTGGATGAACTACATGGCGCTAAATACTTCTAAAAATTGGACTTAAGGTCAGGGTATTACCAAATCATAATAAGGTTGGAAGACGTAGTAAAAACTGCATTCCAAACACATGAAGGTTAGTACGAGTTTAAAGTAATGCCTTTTGGTTTAACCAATGCACCGAAAACATTCCAAGTTACTATGAACAAGCTATTCCTTCCATATATAAGGAAGTTTGTGTTAGTATTCTTTGATGACATTCTAATTTACAGTAAAACATGGAAGGAGCACTTACAACATTTGGAACAAGTTCTTACTGTATTAGAAAAACATCAATTCTATGCCAAGAAGTCCAAATGCACCTTTGGAAAGAAGGAAGTAGAATATCTCGGACATATAATATCCAAGGAAGGAGTAAAATTGGATCCTAATAAGATCAAGGCTATAAGGAAATGGAACAAACCAGTTAATATCTCCAAGGTAAGAGGATTCTTAGGATTGACGAGATATTATCGAAGATTTATTAAAAAATATGTCCATATAACCATACTCCTAATGAACCTTCTAAAGAAGAAATCATTTCGATGGAATGAGGAAGCATAAAAGTGTTTTAAAAAATTGAAGGAATTTATGTCTAATACCTCGGTATTGGCAACTCTATATTTGTCAAAACCATTTTTCATTAAGTGTGATGCTTTAGTTTTTTTGTATAGGAGCAGTGTTAATGCAATATGGTCATATAATAGTTTTCGAAAGCAAGAAAATCAATAAGCAGGAACGTCTTAAATCTACATACAACAAAGAAATGCTTGCTATTATGCATTATCCAAGTGGAGGAAATATCTTTTGGGAAGTAATTTCTCCATATGAACAGACCATAACAATCTCTAGTACCTCCTCCAGCAAAAAACGATTTCCGAAGAATAAAAAAAGTGGATTGAAAAAATTGTTGCCTTTGACATGGAGATACTCCATAAAAAAGGAAAGGACAATGTAGTGGTAGATGCTCTGTCCAGGAAAGACGAAGATCCATCACTATTTGCAGTCTCAGTTGTTGTTCCCGAATGGCTTAATGAGATTTGAAGTGAATATGCAAAAGATCCAAAAACAAGTGTTATAATCAATAAACTTCCGCACAACTCAAAATTTGAATGGAAGAATGATCTTCTATGGTACAAGGGAAGAATATATCTGAATTTAAATTCTATTTTTAAAACCAAGATTCTCAAAGACTCACATGAGTGTGAGCCAAACATGTAGGATTATTTAAAACCTACTATAATGCACGATAGTCATTAAGTTTGGAAGGGAATGAGTAAAAATATTTAGAAATATGTAGCAGAATGCGTTAAATGTCAGAGGAATAAAAATGAAAATATTATGACACCTGGATAATTTCATCCCTTAAATATTTTGAATCAGAAATGGGAAGAAATATTAATGGATTTTATTGAAGGGTTACCTATATCTGAGGGTAAAGACAAAATTCTTGTAGTAGTCGACAGACTCACCAACTATGCTCACTTTATTGGAATGAGGAAATCATATTCAACAAAACAAATAGCTGGGTTATTTTACAAAAATGTTTACAAATTACATGTATTTCCCAAGGTCATTGTGAGCGATAAAGATGCCAAATTTTAAGGTAATTTTTGAAAGGAATTTTTTTATCATATAGGAACTTACCTCAACATGAGTTCAACTTACCATCCTCAAACATATGGCCAAACTGAGGTTGTCAATAAATTTTTGTAAGCCTATCTAAGTTGTTATTCCATAGACAAACAAAATAAGCGGGTTCAATGGTTACATATCGCGGAATGGTGGTACAATTATACTTACCACACATTAGCGAAAATGACTCCATTTCAAGATTTGTATGGATATTAACCTTTGAAATTTGCTATCATCTAGACGAAACTACCAGCTATTGAAAACCAGTTAGAAGAAACCCAAAAGGTTGTACAAACTCTAAAAGAAAATCTAAATAATGAAAGAAATTGTATGGAGCAACAAGCTGACTGAAATTGAATCGAGAGAGAATTTGAAGTTGGAGAATGGATATTTGTCAAACTTCAGCCATACAAGTAGCTGCCATTCAAACAAAAAGGAAAAAATAAATTGGCACCAATATTTTATGGACCATACAAGATTAACAAAAATATCAAGCAAGTTGCATATAGTTTAAGCCTTCCCGATAATGGTCGTGTTCACAACGTCTTCCATGTATCCTGCATCAAAAAGGCACTTGGTGAACACCAATCAGCGCAAACAACACTTCAGTCCTTAGATGAAGAAGGAAGGTTCATTTTAGAGCCAGGCGGTAGCATCTCCATCAGGTAAAGAAGCTTCGATCTTAAGTAATCAAGGAATACCCGATCAAGTGGAAGGACTTACCAGAAGAAGAAGCTTCTTGGGAGACTGAAGCATTTCTTCAACAACATCCGTCGTTACGTATGCTTTGAGGAAAAAACATATTTTGGGAGGAAGGCAATGTTATATAAAAAAATAATTATTCTATACCTATTAGTTTAGTTAAGCAAAGGGCATGATCACGCCCCTTCACCAAGAGGCACTTAGGGCTGTATTTAAGCCCATGCCTCTCACTCTGTAATCCATTCATTCAATCATTATTAATAATATATATATATATATATATGTTGATTATTGTTGATTAATGTTGAGTTCTCTATAGCAAAATTATTAATAATAAAACAGAATGTCGGCTTAATAAAAAAACTATAAAAAGTAACAAGTAATAAAAGTAATAATAAAAATAAGAAGTCCACTAAATTCAATTTGATATATTGCAAATTTTTTATATGAATAAAATCACAAACAATCACTTCAGGAAAAAATTCATAATATGCATATTACATAAAAAATATCTAAATAATGATGATTCATATTTGTAATCATGATATTTCAAAACTTTGTGTTTAAATTTATTTAAGAATCTTACAAATACTTAATATTTACAATGATTTTTCTCTCTATGTATATGTACATATAATCTATGCTATGCATATCACATTAAAAAATTAATAAAAAAATTATAAAACACGCGAAAGAAAAATTTTATGTGCATATATATGTATCTATATGTATTATGATGGTTTTAATAAATTAAAAAAAAGAATATTTTTATATATTGAGATGTAAAATTTCTATGTAATATGAAAATATTATAAAGAACCAACATAGTTTCATCTTAACTATGGTTCTACCAAGTGTCGAGAGAGATTAAATCTCTCGAGGTGCAAACATTTTCTCAAGTTTCCCACTCAAAAAAATGTTTGTATCTTGAGAGATTTTACCCTTCTTGGTGCTTGGAAGATTTGAAGTTGAGATGGATCTATGTTGGTTTGCATAAAATCACATTAATATTAGTTGATGAAACAATTTTTTTCCTACAGAGTTTGTTCATTTTCTTTGAAAATCCGAGGGGAATTTTAATCTCTAATTTAGTTATTGGTTTGTTAAATCACATTAATATGCTTAATTTGATTGAGGAAAAAAATTCCCTAAATGTTAAGGGTAGCCAATTTTTTGTTATTTTATTATTTTTTCATTTCATTTTAATGATTGCAATCATGCATTATTTATACCATATTTGGAACTTTTCTTGGTTGGATATCTCTAGAAGTGCATCTTTTTTAATTTTTAAAAAGATTAATTTATTTTTTAAAGAAAAAGTTTTAAGCTTAATTTATTGTTTAAAGATGATTATTATTATTATTATTATTATTAAAGAATTTGACATAGTTATTTTTTCATTTCATCCACTTCACTTATAGCCCTAGTTAAAAGTTTCCTTTATATTAATTATATATTTGTTGTACACAACACACATATACACATTTTACACCTGAAGAAAATACTTAGTTCATGGTAGCAATTTTGTCAGGCCAGGAGAGTAACTGCACGAATGAATTGTATTTTTGCATTAAGAGAAAACATGGATATATACAAGGAGATGGAGACTATTGGGATTCATCTCCAAATGTCTCTTCATCTTCTAATGTCCTTTATTTTCTATTGACAATTTTTACATGATTTTTCCTAATCTTAAAGATTAGTTGTCAAAATTCACTCCTCAATTTGAAGGGATGTTGGTGAATCCAAACATAATTGTGAATCTTCAAACTTTTCTCTTCCAAGTGCTTTGGTGAATATGTATGCAATTTTCTCATTTGTATAGCAATGCCATAGGTGGATTGTGTTGACCTCAACATGATGTTGAATCAGATGATACTTTGTATTGATGTGCTTGGTTCGATCATGGAACTTTGGATTCTTTACCAAATTTATTGCAAAAGTTTTATCAATCAAAAAATGATTTGAATGCACTTATTTCTCCTAAAAATCTTCAAAAAATTTCCTAAGCCAAAAAATTTCCTTGGTTGCTTCAACTACTGCCACACATTCTACCTCAGTTGTGGAATTTGCTGGAATTGGTTGTTTGCGTGACCTATAAGAGACAACTCCTGATCCAAGACTCATAACATAACCTGAAGTAGATACTCTTGTTTATTTATCTCCATCAAAATATGAATCATAGTATCTAATCAAGCTGAAGTCATCCACCTGTGTATACTTTAGTCCTAAAGTCTTGAGTTACCTTTAAGTACTTTACAATTTTTTTTTTAGCAGACCAATTATCCTCACAAGGATTTTCCATAAACTTGGAGAGGATTCCAACATCAAATGAATTGTCTATTTTGGTAGTAGTCAAGTAGTTGAGACTTCCTACAAGTTGTCTCTACTTTGTTGCATCCTCAAATTTGTTTCCCTTAGTGGATGTGAGCTTTAAATTCTGTTCCATTAGAGTGGTCAAAGGTTTGCACTCAGCCATTCCAAACCTATTCAATAGATCTCCAATGTAATTATTATGAAAGAGGAATATAAACTTCAGATGTTGGGTTACTTCAATACCAAGATAGTAATGAACATAGCCCAAATATTTCATAGCAAAACATTTCCTCAGGTCTTTCTTTATGGATGCAATATAATTCTCATTGTTCCCTGTCATCAAAAGATCATCTACATATATCACAAGATATATAACTGTTTTTCCAACTTTCTTGACAAACAAGTTGCATCATCAAGTTCATAATGTTTTAAACCAAGTTTCAATTCTCAATCAATTTCTCGTACCAAGATTACAATGCTTACTAGGCCATACAAGGTTTTTATAAGTTGGCATACTTTATGTTCTTGACCCTTCACACCACATCATTCTGGTTGGGACATAAAAACATTCTCTTTCAAATATCTATTCAAGAAATAATTTTTTACATCCATTTGATAGACTTTCCAACTGTTCTGAGCTGTCATGGAAAAGAGAGTCCAAATGGTAGCCCATTTGCTATGGGGGAAAAAGTCTCCTTATAATCGACCCCTTCCTTTTGTGAAAAACCTTTTTCCACAAGCCTAGATTTATGATTTTCAAGTGAGCCATCTTCTTTATACTTGTTCTTGAAGACCTACTTGCAGTCTATTGGTTTGGTTCCCAATGGAGAATCAACCATCTTCCAGGTGCCAATCTTTATCAAAGCGTCATATTCTTTCTGCATCGCTTCTTTCCATTAATCATGACAAGCGACTTCTTTGGAGGAAGTTGGTTTGAAATCTATAGAAATATTTAGTTCACAATAATAAGAGACATCCATATCAACAGGTGAATCACGATTGTCTACATCACCTCCATTATGTCTAACATAAATTCTTGTTCCCGTACTTCTTGTTGAAAATGGCAATAAGAAAAGATTCTAATTTAATATTCCCTTGAATGAATTAGAATAAAATTGTAATTCCACATCACAAAACAACTTGTATGATTTAACTAAGTTTGCATGACTTAATTGGTTCAGTTAATTTGATTTGAGGGTCTAACTTGAGTCATGTAGAGTGTCTCCTACAAAATAGGAGCTCTGGTTGAGTTTATTTTGAGTTGTAATTAATTAACTTAGTTTATCTGAGTTAAAATCAGTTAAAATAGTTCTAAATGATTGAGGAACTAGTGAGATGTCAAAGGGTGGAACCCGGACTTTAAAAACATCTAGTGATCAATCATAGAACTGATGATTCACTCATACATAACTCATGCATGTCAGTTATGAGAAATACCTAGTTGAGTTTGGAGTTTAAGGGCAGTGTACTATTAGTTGTATAATCATCCAAATTGTACAGGTGGTGCATGAAGTCAGAGGAAAGCCCCTAATGTATTGCATAATACAGATTGAGAATTTCCCTAATTAATAGGTCCTAATTACCCAAGGAAACATTGCAAGGAAATAGGGATCCTGGAGGGGAGAAAATTGGTTAAGTATTGAACCAGGCTTGTGTAGGAAGCAATGAGACAGATAGAGATAGTGACGAGGTTTCTCTAGTTGGAGAAAAGAATTTTAATCTTCTCATATTTTCTAACTTATGCAATATACATATAGTAGGGTTTTTAGCTGTGGCTTTCCCCAGGAAATATTTATGTAATGTGTGATTGAAATTCTTTCTCTTTCATGTTTTGTGATTTTGCGATCATAATTGGTTTCCACAATTGATAGAGTAGATTCAAGTATATTGTTTTATCATATTACAATTATCAGTTTGAATCTATGTGGATTTTCTACATGGTATCAGAGCAAGAATCACTATAAAAAATAAATATACGAGTTTTTTCTGTGTAGGTGAATCGAATTTGCAGATCTACTCTTTAGGACTAGCAGCAGGATCATGATGTTTTTCTATGGATTGAGACTCAAATATTCCCTTGTGGGTAGTTCAAATTACATAGTTCAGAAATACAATATGGAAGCAATGTTGGAAGACAACGGGCCGAAGGAGTTCATAGACAATGATATTCCTAAGTTTGTAGCAGCAAATGCTCAAGATTTGGTGGCCTGGAAGAAAAATGTAGAAAAGGCAAGAAGGATTCTATTGGAAGGTGTTCGAGATCATATTGTCTCAAAAATCCATGGAAATGAAACTCCATATGCTATGTGGAAGGCCTTATCAGATTTTTTTCAGAACAAAAATGAACACAGGAAGATGGCACTGAAGGACAGGCTTAGAAAAATCAAGATAGAGAAGGGTGACACAATACCAAAGTACTTGACCAAGTTCACTTAATTTCAGAATGAGCTTGGAAGTGTTGGTGTTACAATTTCCGAGGGTGATATGGTGAACGTAGAACTTCTAGGCCTTCCCAAAAGTTGGCACAACTATGAGGATTTGGTAAATGGGAGGGAGAATCTACCAGAGTGGGGGCGATTGTGGTCTGACTTGGTGCAAGAAGATATTTGACGAAACACCAAAGATGGATCCTCTTCAAAGAATGAAGATGAGGAGAACCGTGCCTTGGTTGGAAAGAAAAATAAAGGGAAATGGAAGTCATCCCATTCCAAATCATATTATGGGCATCCAGACAAGGAGAAGGACTTGTCGAAGATTAAATTTTTTCACTGTTACAAGATGGGACACTATGCCACGAAGTGTCCAGACAAGAAGGTCGGTAAGAATCCCTCAGGAGGAGAAACAAGTGAAGCTATTGCTTCACAATTCAATTTGGATTTCACCCTCATCACATGCATGGTGTCATTGGTGATGGGTTCTATGTGGTACCTGGATAGTGGAGCCTCATTCCATATGATTGGAAACAAATAGTTATTTAGCGAATTGGAGGAGAAGGACCTATAGATGTACATCGAGATGGGAGATGATGAGAGGTATAACATGACTGACATTGGTACTGTTACCTTTCAGAGGGAGTATGGTTCTCCTCTCACATTAAAAGATGTCATGTATGTTCTTGGTTTGAAGAATAACTTAGTTTTAGTTGCTATGTTGGAAGACCATGGCTACAATGTGATATTTAGCAAAGGAAAGGCATTCCTTGGTCACATAGCCATGAGATGGGTGAAGAAGATCAGGTTCAGGTAAAGAAAATATACAAATTGGATGTAGAAGATTGTGCTACCTTGAGAATGAAAGAAGAGAAGGTGGAGAACCAAGACATCAGTGAGTTATGGCATAGAAGATTGGGCCATCTACACCACGAAGCTTTAAAGACAATGCAACATATTTCTACAACACTTCCCAAGGGTGCACTTGAGCAACTTGATACATGCAAAGGGTGTACATTAGGGAAGTACACCAAGGAAACCTTTCATGATAAGGACATTCGAGCGAAATAAATCCTTGAAAGAGTTCACTCATATGTGTGTGGACCATTCTCGACAGCGTCCACGACCAAGCACCAGTATTATGTGATTTTTGCAGATGATTTTTCATGCAACTGTTGGATATTCTTCATGCAGAAGAAAGACCAGGCGTTCTCAAATTTTTTTGAGTTCAAAGCACTTGTTTAAAAATACATAGGTAGGAAAGTGAAGGCTCTTAGGAGAGACAATGGTGGAGAATATGTGTCAAATTAATTCAAGAAATTCTATGCATCAGAAGTCATTCAACGAGACTTGATAACACCTCATAACCCACAACAAAATGGGGTTGTAGAAAGAAAGAAAAAAAGCGTTGTGGGAGTTGAATGAGCGATGTTAGATGATCAAGGGCTACCGTTGCACTTGTGGGAAAAAGCATGAAATACAACTGTGTATGTGTAGAACATGAGTCCTCATTGGATCCTCATAATGAGTACACCATAGGAAGCATTTTCTGGTAAGAAGCCAGATGTGGCACACTTTTGAAATTTTTGTTCATCAGTTTACTGTCATGTTACCAAGGATGCATGAAAAAATTTAGAACCAACAACTGAGTTGGGCATATTTTTGGGGTACACTGATACACCTAAAAAATATTAGGTGTACCTTCCATCTCACAATATGAATGTTGTTCGTAGAGATGTGAAATTCGATGAAGGAAAGGCCATAAAAATTTCTCTTGAGAGGGAGATTCAAATGCATATAGATGAGGAGATATTAGCTCCAAAAGAAGAACCTCAAGATGTGGAACAACCACAAACAGAGGAGAATATAGTGGAAGCACCCAATCATGTAGAGACATCCAGAGATGGAAGGAAGAATGTCAGATAGGATGATAGGTTGATGGATGATACTAGAGAGAATGTAGGAGAACCCATATCACAACGAAGGCAGATAAGGTCCTCAGATTGGTACAATGGCTTCATGTCTCTTATGAGTGAGAGTGTAGAGACTAATCCATCCTTATTCGAGGAAGAAGTGAAACAACTAGTATGGGTTGATGCCATGGTAGAGGAGTAAAAATCCATTATCAGGAAAAATGCATGGGAATTTGTCCCAAGATCAGAGGACAAGTCAGTTGCAATATCCAGGTGGATATATAAGGTGAAGCAAGCAACATATGCTAGTGTCGAGAAACACAAGTCTATATTTGTGGTTAAGGGGTTTTCGCAGGTGGAGGGAATTGATTACAAAGAGACCTTTGCTCTAGTAACAAGGTACTCTTCAATCAAATCTATTCTAGCAATTTCAACGCAGATGGGATGGAAGATACATCGGATGGATGTAAAGACAACCTTCCTCAATGGAGTGATTGAGGAAGAGGTATACATAGAGAATCTAGAAGGATTTGATACCTTCGATAGAGAGTCGCATGTGTGCACACTCAAGCGACTGCTATATGGACTAATACAAGCACCCCGTGCTTGGTACACCAAGATTGACAACTATTTCACTAGGTTGGGCTTCACTAAAAGTGAACCAGATGCGAACCTTTACCATATTGTGGTTGAAGGTAAATTATTGATTGTAGTATTAAATGTCGATGATTTAATTTTAATAGGTGATGAGAAGCTGATCAAACCTTGCAAAGAGGACCTTGCAAGAGAATTTACGATGAAAGACATGGGGCTCTTGCGTTATTTCATTGGTTTGGAAATTTTTCAAAGAGATGGGGAAATATTTGTCTCTCAGGGAAAGTATGCCAACGAGATACTGAAGAAGTTTCACATGGCTAGCAACAAACCCATGGAGACTCCTCTAACAAGGAATTGGGGGAAGGAAGATGTTACTTCAAGTGAAGTGGTAGAAGCTACGATTGATAGGAAACTTGTGGGTTCACTTATGTACTTGGTAAACACATGACCGAACATGTGTTATGCGGTTAAAAACATTAGTCAAGCAATGGTTAAGCCAAATAAGGTATATTGGAAGGAAGCCAAACATGTGTTGAGATACCTCAGAGGCACCACACAAGTCTTTGGTACATGCATATATAGGGAGTGAAGCTGCAAGGCTTCACAGATGCAGATTGGGTTGGGAGTCCATCTGACAGGAAGATCACATCAGGTGGAATCTTTAGTATTGGGTCAGCAACAGTTTCTTGGTACAACAAGAAGCAGAGATCAGTTGCACTTAGTTCAATAGAAGTAGAGTACATGGATGCTAGTCAAACAAATTGTGAGGCTATCTGGATGAAAAATATCCTTGTTGGGTTATTTGGTCAATAGATGGATCCTACGATGATTTACTATGACAACCAGAGTTGCATCAAACTCTCGGTTAATCCAGTTTTTCATGATAGATGCAAGCATATCGACATCCAGTACCACCATCTCAGATATTGTGTGTAGATGTGGACCATGATGCAAGAGTACATTCCTACAAAGGAACATGATGTGGACATATTGACGAAGGCACTTTCAGGAGGAAAATTTGAGTTCCATAGAGGAATGATCGGGGTATCAGATAATCCCTTTCTTGTTGAGAGGGAGTGTTGAAAATGGCAACAACAAAATATTCTAATTTAATTTTCCCTTGAATTAAATTAGAATAAAATTGTAATTCCACATAACAAGACAACTTGTATGAGTTAAATAAGTTAGTATGACTTAGTTGGTTCAGTTAATTCGAGTTGAGCGTCTAACTTGAGTCGTGTAGAGTGTCTCTTACAAAATAGCGGCCCTGGTTGAGTGTATTTTGAGTTGTAATTAATTAACTCAATTTATTTGAGTTAAAATCAATTTAACTAGTTCTAATTGATGGAGGAACTAGTGAGAGGTCAAAGAGTGGAACTTGGACTTGAACCACATCTAGTGATCAATCAGAGAACTGGAAATTCACTCACAAATAACTCATGCATGTAAGTTATGAGAAAGACCTAGTTGAGATTTGAGTTCAAGGGTAGTGTAATATCAATTGTATAATCATCCAAATTTTAGAGGTGGTGCATGCAGTTAGAGGAAGGCCCCTAATGGATTGCGTAGTATGGATTTGGAATTTTCCTAATTAATAGGGCCTAATTACCCAAGGAAACAACGTAAGGAAATAGGGATCCTGGAGGGAAGAAAATTGGTTAAGTATTGAACTAGGCTTGTTTAGGAAGTAGTGAGATTGATATAGATAATGAAGAGGTTTTTCTGGTTGGCGAAATCATTGTAATCTTTTCATATTTTTGACTTATTCAATATACATATAGTGTAGATTTTAGCTGTGGATTTCCCCAAGAAATCTTTGTGTAATGTGTGATTGAAATTATTTCTCTTTTATGTTATGTGATTTCGAGATCGTAATTAGTTTCTGTAATTGGTAGAGTAGATTCAAGTATATTGTTTGAGCATATTACAATTATCAGTTTGAATCTACGTGGATTTTCAACATTTCCAACCTCATCAGGACGAACACTTTCAAGTGTCTTTGTGAGCCATTTTGGAGGAAGTTTTTAAGATGGCATAGGCTGCTTAGATGACGGAGATGGGGTTGAATCAAGATTTAGCCTCCCAATTCTCTCAATCACATCATTCGTAGCATCATCTAGATCAGTGGTTGCAACTTCATGTGGGGGAGAGAGTGATTCAAAAGGATATTCCACATATTGATCCAGTGTAGGGTCCCCCCTTCAAGATGTGGAATCTCATTATCAAACTCTTGAAAAGACTTTGCATGTCTGAATTTGTCCAAGCGATCAAGCTACCACTCAAAACCATTTTCAGTCTTGGAAGATTTAAGAAATATCACATTGTTGTGTCAATTTACTGAGTAAACTAACACAAGTATTTAATTATCAATCCGGGTTTGTAAAAATTGGAAGCATGTCCAAACTATATGGATTTCAACTACAGTCAATTTTAGAAGACAAATTATAGAACTTGAAAGAAATGCATATTACAAATATAAAATTTAACTAAGTAATTTCTAATTCAATATGTAATAAGTAGGAGAAGAGGCTCCTAACTTAGGAGAACCATGTTTACATCTCTACAATACTACTTCATGAACATAAATCAAAATAACTGATGAAAAATAGCTTATGATGCATAAAATAATAAGAGAAGAGGCTCCTAACTGAGGAGGTCCATGTTGTCCTTATTTATAAGTTTATTCATCATTAATACCATTGTATGAAAACTGGAAATTCAGAAAATAACTTAAACAAAAGAAAGGAAGATGAATTCTAGTTACTATTCTTTGATCCGATAGAAGGTGAATTTTACCAAAAATCTTGTTTGAACCTTCATATGCAGATTTAAAATTTACACTAAGATTCATCAACAAACATAAGAAATTTCCATACATCTAAATAATTGAGTAAACATGAAGCAAAACTAGTTTATGAAATTTCAACTAAATTAACCAAAACGCGTACTTAGCTCGGTGTGGGGGCCCTCCACCCTTGCCTTGCACACTGAAATAAATTCTCAACTATTGCAACTCAATAAATCATTCATCACATTGAACAACAAAAATAAGATAACACTGGTTTCTCCAATTAACTCACAATATTCAAAAATCTCAAAATGAAATCATATAAATTTTCCATGTTCATGCCTTCAATGTTCTTGGCTGACTTAAATGTCTCTAACAGCCATATATATCCTAATCCCATCTATATTGGTCGAACTCATCTATCCAATCACACCAAATTTGGAAAATCCCATAAAATACTAATTTTAGCCTATTTCCTAGAGATTTTCTGAAAGACAGGTCATGTTTGACCAGCTTTGACCGGGCCTGTTTTAGCTCGGTTTGACTGAACCAATAGGTACACATCCATCCTTGGTTCCCAAGCTTTCTAAATATGTGCTCAGCTCGTGCCCAAGTGTCCTGCAAGTATGACTTCAATGGAGCCATTACGAGAATTTTTAGTTTTGTCCAAAAATGCACTTAAAACCCAATTTTTGTAAAAATATCTAAAAGAAAAACATAATTTATTTACCTGAATATGAATAAATTGGTCAAAATAATGTATGTATCAATGGTATATGGTAAGCAAAATTTGATAAAAAAATGAGGGTCAACATCTCCCCCTTGCTTACTCTCAAGCATGTCCTCATGCTTGCCTCTGTCTCTTTGACCTTCTGCTTCTGTATGATGACTGCCCTGCTGATGTAACTATGAATCTAGCTCCCGATGCTGAAAATTCATGATAAGTTGCCTGTAAAAGGATGTCAAGAGCCTCATGTATTTTTTTTCTCTTTTATAAATCTATGTTTTAATTGGTTGTGGAGAGATGGCTTTTATTTTAAAAATTTAAAACACCCATTCAGGAAAATACTCTGTCAAAATGCCTTTGAGAACAATCTTCTCATCACTACTTTCTGAAAACAAGTTCACTTTTGATTTTTGGACATCTACAGGTTTGATTTTTCCCTCAACATTTAAAATCAACAACTAAAAATGAATTATGGATTTTTTTTTTTTTCATTTACCCCTCTTCGTCTCCTCAAAAATTAAAATGAAATATGGAAATGATACTTTTTTTTTTCATTTACCCCTCTCTGTTTATTTTGAAAATTGAAATCGATTTTTTGGCAATGACTTACCTTTTTTTTCTTGAAATAAATCTTCTGAAGTGAATACTCACAAAGACGAGGAATCATTTTTTTTTACTGTTATGCACTCACCAATACCACTTGATACCATCATGCACGAGCTCTGTTTTGGCATTTTGTGTAAATGAGAATGAAACTGAGGTCTTGAACTTGAATTTTTTAACGCCAATCTTGCACTTGGAACTTTGATCTTGAACCTACGCTACCACCAATGGACTTGGGCTACGCTGTCAATTAGATAACTGGAGTCTTCGGATTTTCAAACCATTTAACTGTAACTTGGTCTTGGAGTTTTCATTGACATCCAATTTAAACAAATCTCTGACCTTGATTCCTAACTGAACTCAAAACACTCCACTCAATTTGCAAAAGAAGTGTTGAAAGAACCAGGAAAATATCCCAAATAGAAATGAATTTGAGAAAACTGTTCGCAAAGAGTTTAATTTGGCTCATTCTGAAGAAAAACCATGTTTTTATTTTTCAAATTTCATTTTCTTTTGCTCAAAAAAGACAACGAAAAATAATGGCTTCTTAAAATTTTTGAATTTTTGAAACTGTAGTTGAATTCAAGATATGGTGCCGGAATCCTTACCTCCTTCTTCCACTGCTAGTTAGCTCAATATCCATTATTCTTTTAACTGTATAGGATTTGGATATAGCTGATACTATTGACACATTCAAATCATAGATTTAAAGATTAATTCACTAAAAATCAAATCTCAGATTCAATTTTCCGGATTTTAGGGATGAAATACCAACTCTGTCTTTTTGAAAAGTGCCACTATGCACTTGGAAATTTTGATTTGTTATCTAAATTGGCAGCTTTTTAAAAACTAAGTTATCTGCATTCCCAATTAAGCTCAAACACCGGATTTAGGGAAATTGTAACTTACAACTCAATTTTAGAATTTGCCAGTGTAATTAATACCATATACCTCAGAAACTTCTTCGATCTACCCTGCTGCAAAAAGGAGTCCATTGCTCTTCAAAACTGATAAAAAAATTTGTTCACCATGTAAAAAAAACACCTTAACAATCCATGACCACATTCTTCAATCTCCATTTTTCAAATTTTTTCACAAAATTCTCCTCTCTGCTTTTAAAAATTCTTTGTACATATGAGAAAATTTTTGCTCACTGTATATGAAAATCTCATTATGCGTATGATGATTTTTTTTTTAATTGAGAATGAGAAAAAAGATTGGCTCACTGTGTATGAAGCTGTCACTGTGCATATGAAATATAGGACTTCTTTTTTCATATGAGAATAAAAAAATTGGCTCACTATGTATGAAGATTTCTCTATGCGTATAAAAATAGGACTGATTTTTTTTCAATTTCACAACCATGCATGAAAGAAAAATCCTGATTTGAGCTCTATTACCCGATCTCGCAGTGAATTGAAGACATTTATGAGTTATTAACTCATGTTCCTGTGGTTGAACAATGTTATTTTAATTAGCATTCCTCTTCAACTCCAAGGATTTACTCATTACACAAGTGGCGAGGTCGTTTAAATGGTGGCAGGTTTTTGTAATTTTATAACTAGAGTTTAACTCACTGAATGATACATCCTCCACGAATATCTCAAACTTAATATTCCTAAAATCCGTTCAACTGCTAGAAATTTGGAAGTGATTTCTTACCTCTTCATTCTGCAGATTTTCTAGAATTTGTTGGTGAGCTTGGTCAAATTGGCATATCAAAGATCTCAGCTTGTAATCCTCTTCGTTAAAACCAATGCACCCTTCCTTATTTCTCCACGAATTCTTTAATTTATTTCTTGCCTATTTCTAATGCAACTTCTTCTCTGCATACAATCTCTCTGCATCACACATCCTTCTCCTTATTTTTTTATTCTTCTTGATTGTTTTCTCCATAACCGAGGGTGATGTATGAATGCATGTGGATGGACAACATTACTCCCTTTCTTTCTGAGCTAGAATTTGGCTATAATTGTGGAAGAAAGGCTTATCTCAGAGCTTGGTTTTGCTGTAATGATGAAGGATAACTGTAGCATAGAGTTTATTTTGAATATATTTTGACCGTTTTTCACATCCAACCATGTCTTTGACTTTTGTACCTGTGGCTACGTATGTGTCACTGTGTGTACTCATTGCATGTACACTCCACCTTTCCATGATGTAGTCCTTGTCTTATCACCGTAATCCTCCACGTTTTGTGATGTTTACCTTCGTTCATGGCTCATCCATCCTTCGTTCATGCTCATCCATTTATTTGCATGCCTACTTTGGTTTATAATTGTCATGTCCTTTCATTCTTTTCCACTTGTTTGTATGATATACATTGCATTTCATTTTTGTATATTTCATATAGTTTGCATGCATTCGTTTTCATTTCATACATTATTTTTTGTCATCTTGCATATTTTTTTTTTGAAATGACCATATGATAGGTCAATTTAAAAATAATTTTTTTTTATAATGACACTAACTTCGTTGTGGTATTGTAGGAAATAAAAATTTCTCATGGGTAAATGTAGGCCTCAATCTTTGATCAAAATGCTTATGTTGGAAGATAATATAGGGGTATATAGGATTAATGTAGGAAATATAGGGTTAATGAAATGGTTAATTTAGAATGTATGATAGGATAATGGATATGATAGGATTATGACGCGGGTAGGTTAATGAATGTAGGATGTAGGATGGCAAATGTAATAGGACGTATATCCAAGTTAAATTTGTTTAACAATTCTTATAATTTTTTTTCAAATAAAAGGTTCTAAGAACATTTTTTTATTACTCCAAAGAGGAAGAGATGTATACAATCTCTCTTCTTCCAAGAAATATGTAAAATAATTATAAGCAATGCTTTAAAACAAGTCCAAAGATATTATACAAAGAAAATGCATTTGTTTACCCCTTGAGGAATGGTGACCAACCTAGACCTCCTAGCGGCATTTTATTAAAAAAATATTCATTTTATGTCAAATTAGTGTGCTTACAAAGCCAATTTGAAGTGAATTCATATGGATACCTCCAATATAAACAAATTTTTAAAATGGTTTAAAATGATATGCTAAAAATGATGATAAGTACCATGTTTGATAAAGCTTCTTGTGAATTTTTGACTAGACCAACAATCACTATTTGGAGTGTAACTTTTTCGTTAAAGATTGGATCGATGTGATTCCACTTGGAGATTAAATTAGATTAATTTTTTTATATCCAATAGAAACAATGTTTTAAAATCAGTAGTTTTGATATCACAAATTTGGTGATGAACAAACCTAGGAGGCAAAGTTTGACTATGCTTATTTTAAGACATACAGTCACTAAATGTGGAATAAATTTTTCACCTGGCCTTCAAATGAGATGATTAAAATTGTGTAATAAACTATACTTCAATATATATTTCCCTTATAAACAGGTTTTGAAAAGAAGATGATTTAGTATGTGAAATATGCAAATCAACAGTGAAGACCTAGAATTGTCACCATGCAGATTTTTCGACAAGCAGTTAGTATTTTGAGCGTAGATTTTTCATATGATGTCAGATTGAGGTGATTCAAATTGATTTTGAAACTAGATTCTGAGTGATATCTTCCCTATGAATATAATGTAAATTTTTTTCCATTAGAACCCTATAATCTATGCTGTACTAACTCTATCCTCCAAATTTCTCTTGAAATCTAGTGTTTATTTTGATCATTTTTTATTTATTTGTGATCCAAATTGAAAAATTAAAAACGGATTTAAAAAATAAATTTCAAGAGATAAATTTCTTTTAAAAATGATCCTATATGGTTACCCAAAATAAGATTGTCCTTATTGCATTTTTTCATGAAATCCTTTCAAATGAGTATTGAACAATCATGTGAAGATTTATTCATGAGAGCTTAAACCAAAGGTCTTATTTTGAACTCATTTTACCTATTTATTTATTTATGTTATTCTATCCTACTCTCAAGTATAAGATAATTTCCAACGCATCCATTTGCGTAGCAAGATCATAAGTAAACTCACATCCAAGTTTGAAAAATATATTTTAATGAATGGTTGGACACGAAAATTTATTTGATCATAAAGGTTTGATGCTAAGGAATATTGAAAAATGGAGTGGTGTTGTGACCTAATGATTAGTTGAAACCAAGTTTTAATATGTTCTTTGTTTGCTTGGCTCTCGTTAATTGTGACAAAATGTTCTTCGTGTGGCACTTGTTCAAAATATTGAATGCACAAGGGATCTTGTGATATACATGCTAGAAATTCTTCAATTTCAGGTTCTAATGTTTGATCTTCATCGCTTCTGATCCATGACTCATTCAACTCCTTACAAAGATAACTAGAAGAATATTCTAAGTTTTCTTCTTGTGGATCATTTTCATGGATGTTTTGTTTCTCTTCCATCTTTTGAAATGAAGATTCATCCCTAGTGATCATTCTAAATTATGGACAAGGATTTAAGAAGATCCTTGTAGTGGGATACCATCCTTCTCTAAATGAATTCTTTAACATCATGTTTTGTTTTGCAAATGTGTTTTTTGGTTTTTAGTTTTTGTTTTGGGGATCTATCTTTCTAATTTCCATGTCTAAGCATGAATAACCACAATGAAAAGTGTTTTTTTTTAATGTTTAATTGTTGTTTTTGTTTTTTATTATTATATATTTTCTAAACAATCTTCCTAATTGACTATATTGAAGTATACTTCCTCAGAAACGACACCAAAAGGTTGGGTCAATTTACTGAGTAAACTAACACAAGTATTTAATTATCAATCCGGGTTTGTAAAACTTGGAAGCATGTCCAAAATATATGGATTTAAACTACATTCAATTTTAGAATACAAACTATAAAACTTGAAAGAAATGCATATTACAAATAGAAAAATTAACTAAGTAATTTCTAATTCAATATGTAATAAGTAGGAGAAGAGGCTCCTAACTTAGGAGAACCAGGTTGACCTTCTTGACAATACTACTTCATGAACATAAATCAAAATAACTGATGAACAATAGCTTATAATGCATAAAAGAATAAGAGAAGAGGCTCCTAACTGAGGAGGTCCATGTTGTCCTTCTTTATAAGTTTATTCATCATTAATACCATTGTATGAAAACTGGAAATTCAAAAAATAACTTAAACAAAAGAAAGGAAGATGAATTCTAGTTACTGTTCTTTGATAAGATAGAAGGAGAATTTTACCAAAACTCTTATTTGACCCTTCATATGTAGATTTAGAATTTAAACTAAGATTCATCAACAAACATAAGAAATTTCCATACATATAAATAACTGATTAAACATGAAGCAAAACTAGTTTATGAAATTTCAGATAAATTAACCAAAAAGTGTACTTAGCTTGGTGTGGGGGCCCTCCACCCTTGCCTTGCACACTTAAAGAACTTCTCAACTACTGCAACTCAATCAATCATTCATCACATTGAACAACAAAAAGAAGATAGAACTGGTTTCTCCAATTAACTCACAATATTCAGAAATCTCAAAATGAAATCATACAAATTCTCCATGTTCGTGCCTTCAATGTTCTTGGCTTAAATAGAAAAATATTAAACAAACTTGACTAAAATGTCTCTAATAGCCATATATATCCTAATCCCATCTATCTTGGTCGAAATCATCCATCCAATCACACAAAATTTGGAAAATCCCACAAAAAATAATTTTGGCCTATTTCCTAGGGATTTTCTGAAAGACATGTCATGTTTGACCAGCTTTGACCGGGCCTGTTTTAGCTCGGTTTGACTGAACCAATAGGTACACATCCATCCTTGGTTCCCAATATTTATAAATATGTGCTCAGCTCGTGCCCAGGTGTCCTACAAGTATGAATTCAATGGAGCCATTACGAGATTTTTTAGTTTTGTCCAAAAATGCACTTAAAACCCATTTTTTGTGAAAATATCTAAAAATTGAAAAACATAATTTATTTACCTGAATATGTATAATTTGGTCAAAATAAGGTATTTATGGATGGTATATGGTTGGATATAATGGAAATTAGCTGGATTTTAATAAGAAAAATTTGATAAAAAACGAGGGCCAACACACATCTCTATATGTTATAAAATTCTTATTAACTTCACCCATTTTTGTTGCTCTTATGAATACAATCTTTGTTCCAAAAACTATTTAAGACTATCATGATCCAAATGTTATGCAACCAATCTCCCACGATGACCTGATTATTGATTGGTTCATTAGAGTGAACTTGTACGACATGTCATGTGTCACTGTTTTGACCTTCTACCATGAAATTTCTACATGAAAAACTACAATCCGAGCACTTTTAGCCACTTTTTAAAGAATTCAAATATAATTACTGAAACAAAAGTTATGACGATTTTACCTACGTCACCTGTTTGAGACTAAATTTTGGAGCGTGCAAAAACCCTAACTTCCCCAGATCATATCTTTGAAAATATATCGAACCAAGATCTTAAATTTTTACATGACGTTTACCACCATTTCAGACCCACGTGGTATAAATTTAAACTTCTAAAGCCTTGTAGTAAACGAGTTATAGTGAAAATTCCAAGACGATATATTTGAAGAAGCGAAACCCTAGAATCCAAAGCTCTGATATGAAATGTTATGCAATGAACTCACAAAATAGAAGAAAATATAGATCAACGACTTAAAAATTATCCTCTTCAAGGGGGAAGCCTCCTTTACATTACATAAATGAAAAATTCTTGGATGATTCAAATGAAAAAACCTCCTTTATATATATAGGAGTCTAAGAGGTCACAATATAATCAGAGCCGACATAATGTAAGGGCACAAAAATAACAATAGTGGGCTTATATGGGGCACAATAATAACAATATGGGGACTACATAGGCACAACAATAAGAGTAAGGGGGCTACACTAAAAATAACAATAAGGGGATACACTCGTAATATAGGGACCTAACACAATATGCTTTGAGGGTATCTGAGAACCCCAAGAAGATACATTTTTGACTCCTTGCACCGAGTTTGTTTCTTTTTTCCTTAGGTATCAAGGCATAATAGGTGGAACCAAAAACCTTGAGATGCCTCACCGAAGGAATGTGGCCATACCACATTTCATAGAGAGCCTAGTTTTTGATAGCATGAGATGGACACCTATTATTTATATACACATCACATAAAATGGTATCATCCCAAAACATTAGCTTAAAATTCTTGAAAAACATCATTTAACGTACCATATTTAAGATTGTTCTGTTCATTTTTTCAGCAACTCCATTCTGTCGGGGATTATAAGGTATGATTGTTTTATATTTGATCCCATGCTGGTGAATATAGTTTTAAAATTCATTTGATGTATATACTTTTCTATTATTAGTACGAAATTTGCTAATATGAGATTTTGAATAATTTTCAATCCATGCATGAAAGTTCTTAAATGTTTCAAAAGCTTCAGATTTTTTCTTCAATAAATAAACCCAACACATTAAGGTGTAGTCATAAATAAATGTCATCATGTATTTATTACCATTTTAAGAAGGAATAAGCATAGGGCCACATAAATAAGAATGAATGATTTCAATATTTCCATGTGCTTTGGAATGAGAATCATGAAATGATTCTTTGCGGTGGTTTCCTAAGATACAAGCATCACATTGCTTAGAATTGTAGGAAAACTAGTAACACCATTTTTTTTCAACAAATGAAGGTTGTCATAGTTCAAATGTCCAAATATGGCATGCCATAAAAGACTTGATGGAAGTGCACCTTCATCATAATGAGAACTATATGAAAAGTTTTGTGCATGAGAATAGGTTCCTTGTAGTTTCATAACCTTTATTCTTTTATCCCAGTGATGACAAGTGAGTTGTTAGATGCTTTTCTGACCTCAACCTTGCCATCAAATATGTGAATTGAGTGTCCTTTCTCGCAGACATGGACCAAAGGCAACAAGTTTCTTGTCAAATATGGGAGCTATATAACATCATGTAGAAGAAAGTATGGAAAACCACGTAGTTTGAACTTAATGTTTCCAAGCCCTGATGGCTTGAGTTTTGACATATGCAAAGTAGACTGCTCCATCAACATTGTTAGGGAATTCTTCAAGGAAATCTCTTCTAAATTTCATGTGGCAAGTTTCTCCTGAATCAAGCAACCAAAGTTATGAATTTAGGGGTGAATTTCCATAGAGCCATGGATATTTCATTTGCAGATGAGAAATATATATTTGTGGTTATTTCCTTGATTACATTACGATATTCTCTAAAGTTATCAAAGATCGTTTGAACCACTTAGAAATTCTCTTTGAAAGATGCAAAAAATATGGTATATCATTGAATCCAAAGAAATCTCTCTTTGCTATGGAAGAAGGTAAACTAATTGGACATATAATTTCTAAAGATGGTATCAAAATTGATCCAATTAGAATCGAAGCTATTAAAAAGGTGGATATCCCAATAAACAAAAAGGAAGTGTAATCTTTCCTTCACATAATTAATTTTATGAGGAGATTTATCATGAATTTGGCTGAGATTTTAAGAGATATTACTAATATGTTGAGGAAATATAGTGAGATTAAGTGGAATAATGAAGCAAGAATATATTTTGATGAGGTAAAATTAGTTTTAACCCATTCCCCTGTTTTGGTTAGTCCTGATTATGCCAAAGATTTCATGATTTTCTATTTTGCTCCTGAGCAAACTATTCTAGCAGTACTAATGCAGAAAAATCGAGAGGATCATGAGAAACCTATAACATTTTTTAGTAGGGAGTTAATAGATGCTTATTTGAAATATAATATTATGGAAAAACAAGCTTTTGATTTGGTAAAAGCCTTAAAATTTTTCAGAGTGTACATTTTACATTCTCACATCATTGCTTTTGTTCCTGATGCTGTAGTAAAGGATATCCTTACTTAGACTGAACTTGAAGGAAAAAATAGTAAATGCGTAGCTGTTATATTGAAATATGACATTGAAATAAGGCCCACGAAGATTATAAAAGGTCAAGGATTAGCCAAATTTATGGATGAATCAAATTTACATGCATTATATATAAATTTCATGGCTGCTCAAGACAATGAAGAAGAAGTAGTCCAAAGGGTATCATAAAAGTTTCTTTCTTCCCCTTTGTATACATATATCATCTATGTTCTGCAACAGAGGTTTCTTAAATTAAAATCTATTAAATTTTGCATTTTAGATCAATCTTTATATTGGAAAGATCATGGAGGAATTTTATTGAATTGTTTGTTGAAGAATGAGGCAGATAAGGTAATGGAGGAATTTCACAAAGGTGACTGTGGAGGGCATATTTTTTCGAAAACCACAAAAAATAAAATCTTGAGAGCTGGTTTTTACTTTCCTAATTTGTTTAATGATGTGCACAAAAGCCTTTCCACTTGTCATCAATGTCAAATCTTTGAAGGAAATAAGAAACTCTTGCCTTTGCCTTTAAAGCCCATTTAAGGAGAAGTACCTTTTCAACAATGGGGTTTGGATTTTATTGGGTAGATTCATCTAGGCTCTTTGGCCCAAAACAAGTGGATTATGAAAACCACAAGTTAATTCACTAAATGGATTGAAGCAGTTCCAACTAGGCATACCACAAACTCAGTAATTATCCAATTCATGGAAGGTAATATTATTTCTAGGTTTGGTTGTCCTCACAAAATCATCATGATAATGTTGCTGCATTTAAATATAAAAATATGTTTAATTTCTGAAATAAATATCATATAGTGATAGGACATTCTACTGCCTATTATCCTCAAGGAAATGGGCTAGCAGAGTCTTCTAACAAGATCTTGTTCAATATAATAAAAAAGTTGTTACATGAGAATAAAAAGTTGATAAATGCTCTATGGGCTGATAGGGTAAGCATTGAGAAATTAATTGGAATGTCCCCCTTTCCTACCTCCCTAGGAATTCCAGTAATGAAATTATTGTAGGAATTAGAGGTTGAAACAAGTGATGTGCAGAGAAGGATAAATCAAATGGTACAATTACAACAAACCAAAGAATAAATCTACAACAACATAGATAATTCAGGACAAGATCAAAAGGATTCATGATAGGAGGGTGAAAGCTAATGATTTCCATCTTGATGACCTTATGTTAAAATGGGATGCCAGAAATGATGAAAAAGGAAAGCATGGAAAATTTGACAATTTGTGGAAAGGGCCTTACAAAATTGAAGCTTTTTAGGGAGCCAATGCACTTTTTCTAAAGGATCTAACGGGGAATTAATCGTTGGATGTCCTATCAATGGCAGGTTACTCAAACATTATTTTCCTAATGTGTAGCTAGTCTCAAAAGAATTAATGTATATACCATTTTAATTTTTTAGATACTGCAGGTGTGGGTGGCTGCCATCATAAATTGAAGCCCAGAGTGAAGGCCCTAAGTTTCAAATGAGTTGCTACCATATGTAAATAATTTTCAGTCAATGATGTCAGTTCAGTTGATTGAAGGTCTATTGGGTTGAGGGGTCTTGACCCAGGTTCAGAGTTTATCGTGTAACCAACAAACCCTCCAACTACTGGCCCTTTTGGCAATGACCTGCTTGCGCAGATCAAAGTCTCACCCGAAGCAATATGGGGGGGTGCTGGAACCAGGTTTCCACACCCTAAGGAAGAAATTGATATGGTGGACCTAAACAGGTTTATTGCAAAACTTATTGTAGATTAGAAACAAATGCACACATATATAAATCAAGACCTATCAGATCAAATCGTCGTAAATACAGATAATGCATATAACAGAGGGATCATAGATCAAATTCGTCACAGATAAATGAAAAAATTAGATAAAGCGCAATAAATCAAGAATATCTATTCATGTTCTTCACCATCAATATATATTCATGCATAAAGAAAAAATTTACTTGCGCATATATACTAGAAGTAAAGTGATCTCAAACAATACTAGTAAACAAATACATCAGACACATAACACAAGTGCTTCACCAAAACCAATCTTTGTATTAGATTCAACAATTTAGTACAACATAATTTCCCCTTATAATTACCCTTCTGTGCATGCAGCCAACAGAGTCCGCACACAGTCAGGACTAGGTTTCCGCGCACATAGCCAACATGATCTTTTCTACCCAACCCAAACTTACAAAATGTATTACAGAAGCATAAGCGTACTTAGATCCAAAACATCATGATTCTTATTATTCTTACTAGAATCGATCTATCTATTTATATTCATCCAACGCGCAGATACTATGGTCTTAAACTATGGTTTGAGGCCCACATTTTACCCTTACAACCCATTTACATAAAATAGGGACTTTGACCTGCCCCAAAGCCCCTTAACCTTTCCGCATGGTGCGCATATGCAAAATTACATACAAAAAGTTACTATGAAATGCACCATAGGGGACCTTGCTCTAACAGGCCCCTAACAAAAACCCGTGACTTGTCCTGAGTCACTGTTGGGTCGGTTCATTCATCTTGGCTTGGAACGCAACGCCATAAGTTTTCAGTGGCAACACCACCTCAAGACTCTGCACAACAGCTCCCTGTGCTTCGGTGACCAAATTTTCTGTAGTTGGCCCTACAATGGCCAGTTCAATGATTCTCTGAGTTTGCTGAAGAGTCTTTAGTGCAACATCCAATGATTGTGATAGTTGTAGAGCCTCCTCGGCCCACAGCTGCATCCTTGCCTCAAGAAACTGTTCTCGCCAGTGCAAGTCCTCGACTTCAGTCTGAATCACCTGACCCTCTTGTAGGCAAGCGAGGCACTATGCAAGCATGAGGGTGGGTGCCACCATCCTAATATACACAAACTATTGCTCCTTGACGCACAAATCATTGCGCAACTGTTGAACCATTGGGTCATTCTGAACCGAAGTCCAAACACCCATGGCCTCATCCAAGAGATGACCGCACTGCGTTACTGTGGAAACTATGCTATATGTGGCTTGTTTTACCTCGACAACCCTCTTTGCTCTGACTTCCGGTAGGGTTTCTGGCTGCAAATTTAAGTGTAAGTTGGAAATCTGGTGTTCAAATTCAACCCAGACAGTTTGGACTTATGTGCACGATGCCTTCAATGCAGCGACCAACCCTTCTAACTTTTCTGTCGAGGCCGCTGTGGCTGGGACTGCTGGCATGTCATTGTAGACTTGGTTGATATTTTCCTCGAGTGCAGCGCTCTGAGCCTCGGCTGCTCGACATGCATCATTGACACTCTGGTACTTCTACTGAAGGTCTAATGCATGCTGCTGAGCTTCATGGATGTCGTTGTAGAAATTAGTATACATTAAGCATGCATACATCCAGATTCCCCTGATCTCACAATATTTAATGTTGAGATTCAACAAGATGATGAGCTTAGTGAAAAGAGTCACCTTCACTAAGTGGGCCCGCAGGCTATTTTTGGCGCAAGTCTATTTTTAGACATGGTGATCATATTTCAGAAGTTGCATAATGCTATTTGTGGATGGTTGATCAAGTTGGAAAAATAGATGAAATTATATTTTTATAATATTGGGTGAAGTCTATTTATAAATCGTCGATCTAAAAATAGAAGTGTCGATTATTATTAGCTCTTAATAATAATCTGACAATAAACAACAACTTATTCTATTTGAGCACTTAATTTCAGTGCACAGATTTGGAAAATCAGTGGGCTGAGGGAATTACGCAATTCCCAAGGGAAACTAGTGGTTCATGCATGGAGGACTTAGTTATAACTCAAGTGGCAAAGTTATGACAGAGTTGGAAGAGTAGTTTATGGAGTTGTATTCAGTTTAACTCAGTTAGACTCAGTTGAGCTAGTTGTATCTAGATTAACTGAATGATAAACTAGTGAGAGTGGAGTGAATTAATTAGTTAATTAATTCACAAATAATAACTCATTAATCAACTAAACAATACAACAGTTAACTACAGTGCATGTCAGTTCCAGTGGAGAGATAGGTGAAAGGGCAAGATGGACTATATGTTGTGACTATAGTGATGCATTGATTTTTCCTGCATGCATTTGCAGATTTTTCCTAATTAGTGTGTGACGATTGTATTGTACTGAGAGCTTGATGTACTAAGATTTGTATGATATTGTTACATGATCTCCGTGATACATAATATATGATAGTTGGGGTTTTCAGCTTCAGGATTTCCCGTTAAACAACTGTGTTATGTGCGATTTTTTTTATTTATGCTTCACATGTGTATGCAATTAATTTTCCACAAAAGATTAACAGTGGAATGATTCTGTATTTTGCAAGAAGTTAAATATTGTGAGATCATGGAAATCTGGATGTATGCATGCTTAATGTATACTAAATTCTACATGGTATCAGAGGAGTGTTAATTCTTGAAGATTGTAGTTGTGAAGAATTGGTGAGTTTGTGCTGGTGGACAATTTGAATTTGCTACAGAAGATTCTTGGAGCAGAAGTTGAGTATACATTGAAATGGCTTTCAATGGGTTGCGATTGGAGTATGCCCTTTATGGGAGCTCGAATTACATATCCTGGAAGGATAGGATGGAGGCGGTGCTGGAGGACAATGGACTGAAGGAGTTCATCGATAGCAATGTTCCTAAGCCGGGATCTAGCGATGCTGCATTACTTGACGCATGGAAAATTCATCGATAGTGAATTCTGTTGGAAGGTGTGAAGGACCATATTGTGCCCAGCCTTCATGGGAAATCCACTCCATTATTAATGTGGAAGGATTTGACAGATTTTTTCCAAAGGAGAAGTGACCAGAGGAAGTTGGCGCTTAAAGACAAGCTCAGAAAAATAAAAATGGAGAAGGGCGACAGTATTCCAAAATACTTCATGAAGTTTTTCCACTATAAGGATGAACTGGGAAGTGTGGGGGTTACTGTTGATGATGAAGACTTGGTGAGCTTAGCTCTCCTTGGGCTTCCGAAGAGTTGGCATAGCTACGAAGACTCTGTTAATGGACAGGAGAAACTGCCAGGATGGGAGCGACTTTGGTCGGATCTTGTGCAGGAGGAGATAAGGCGGGGTACTAGGGATGGTTCTTTATCGAAGAATGAAGATGAAGAGAATTGTGCTTTGGCTTCCAAAGCATGGAAAGGGAAGGGGAAGAAATTTCCTTCAAAATCCGATGCTAAAGGCAAGAAGCAAGATTTTTCCAAATTAAGTGAAGTGTTTTCACTGTCACGAACATGGGCATTTCGCCACTAACTGCACATAGAAGAAGAAGAACAAGAAGGCTGCTGGAGGTGTAGCTGGACAGGCCTTAGCCTCACAATTTGAACTTGATTTCTCTTTGATCGCATGCTTGGTTTCAAGTGCAATGGGATCGGTGTGGTATCTTGATAGTGGTGCGTCTTTCCATATGACAGGAGACAAGGAGTTGTTCAGTGACTTGGAGGAGAAGGAACTCCAGATGCATAGAGAGATGGGCGACGATGGTCGGTACAATGCGACTGGAATTGGGACCATTACCTTTGCGAGGGAGTCCGGTAATCCATTCTTGTTGAAGGATGTTATGCATGTTCCAGGTCTAAAGAAGAACTTGGTCTCGATCGCAATGCTGGAAGAAAAAGGTTATGACGTTGTTTTCAGTGAGGGAAAAGCCTTCCTTCGACATAAAAAAATGGGTCAAACCAAGAAGATAGGGGTTTGAATTAAGAATCTCTAAAAGCTGGAGGTATATGGATGCGTTACTATGGTGGGAAAAGAAAAAGAAGTGGTGAGCCAGGATGAGGGCGAATTATGGCACAGGAGATTGGGCCATCTTCACCATGGCGCTTTGAAGATTTTGCAATAGATTTCTACTGGAATTCCCAAGGGTACTCTTGCGCAGTCAGATCAGTGCAAGGGATGTGCTATGGGTAAGTTTGTGAAGACCACCTTTCATGAGAAGGAGAACCGTGCTTTGGTGATCCTGGAGAGAATTCACACAGACGTGTGTGGACCTTTCTCGGTTGCTTCAACAACAAAACATAGGTATTATGTTATATTTGTTAATGAATATTATTGTAGATGCTGGATCTTCTTCATGCAAAAGAAGAGTGAAACGTTCTCAAAGTTCTGTGAGTTCAAAGCATTGGTGGAGAACGAGTCGGGGAAGCAAGTGAAAGCTCTACGGAGCGATAATGGTGGTGAATACATCTAGGGAAAATTAAAAGACTTCCGTAGCAAATAAGGAATTCGAAGAGAACTCATAGCGCCTCATAACCCACAGCAGAATGGGGTCGCAAAGAGGAAGAAAAGAAGGATTGTGGGTGCTACACGAGCGATGCTGCATGACCAGGGCCTACCGATGCACTTGTGGGTGGAGGCATGCAACTCTGCGGTTTATGTACAAAACCATTGTCCTCATAGAGTACTTGGCATGAGTACACCTGAAGAATATTTTACTGGTAAGAAGCCTGATATTTCTCATTTGAAGATTTTTGGCTCATCTGTTTACATTCATGTGACAAAGGACGCCAGGAAGAAGCTAGAGTCGACTGCAGAAGTTGGGATATTTGTGGGGTACATAGAAACACCCCATAATTATTGTGTGTATTTTCCAGACAGTCGGATGACTGTGGTGCGATGGGATATAAAATTCAATGAGGTGAAAGCCATGAAGTTGTTTCTTGAGGGGGAGCTACACTTGCATGCAAAGGAGGAACTTCTTGTTCCCAAAGATGAGCCTCTAGATGTGGATCATCCACAAGAGGAGATTCATGGAGTGGAGGAGTCCAGTCATGCAGAACCAAACATTAGACAAGGTAGAAAGCGTACCACAGAAGCTAAAAGACTGAAGCTTGATGCGGCACAAAATGTAGGAGTCCCTAAATCACAGCGCAGACAGAGATAGTCACCTGACCGATTTACTGGATACATGGATCTTATGAGCAAGTGTATTGTGATAGAGCCATCTTCTTTCAAAGAAGTAGTGCAGGAGCCGACATGGGTAGATGCCATGGTGGAGGAGTATGACTCCATTGTCAGAAACATTGTTTGGGAGATTGTTCCAAGGCTGGTGGGAAAATCAGTTGTAGGATCAAGATGGATCTACAAGGTAAAGCAAGATGCTGATGGGAGCATCGAGAAGTATAAGGCAATATTTGTTGCCCGGGGCTTCTCACAGATCGAGGGGATTGACTATGAAGAAACCTTTGCACCTATCGCACGGTATTCTTCCATACGGACCATCCTTGCTCTCTCAGCACAGATGTGTTGGCAAATTCATCAGATGGATGTGAAGACTACGTTCCTTAATGGGATCATTGAGGAAGAGGTGTACATTGAGCAACCTGAAGGATTTGAGATCTTCAGCAGCGAGTTGCATGTATGCAGGCTCAAAAGAGCGTTGTATGGGCTAAAACAAGCACCACATGCTTGGTACACTCAGATCGACAACTATTTCACTGGACTTGGCTTCACTTAGAGTGAGGCGGATGCAAACCTGTACCAAATTGTGGTGGAGGGTAAGATTTTAATCATTGTTCTTTATGTTGATGATTTAATACTAACGGGTGATGAGCAGTTGATACACTCATGCAAATCAGATCTTGCAAAGGAGTTTGAGATGAAGGATTTGGGCCTCCTTCTTTATTTCCTTGGATTGGAAATATGGCAGCGAGAAGGTGAACTGTTTGTGTCTCAAGGCAAGTATGCCCGGGAGATATTGGAGAAGTTTCATATGCAAGGCTGCAAGCCTATCGGCACTCCTCTTCCAGGAAATTGGAAGAAAGAGGATGCTACATCGGCAGAGGTAGTGGATGCCACTGTTTATCAATAGTTGGTGGGTTCGCTCATGTATTTAGTTAATACAAGACTGGACATATGCTATGTGGTCAACCAGCTTTCACAAGCGATGGTTAAACCTACCAAGCTCTTTTGAAAGGCAGACAAGTATGTCCTGAGATATCTCAGGGGCACATCTGAGTATGGTTTATGGTACAGACAGACAGATGAGGTGAAGTTGCATGGCTTCACGGATGCAGATTGGGTAGGCAGCCCAACAGATAGAAAGAGCACAACAGGAGGGATTTTTAGTATCAGATCTATGGCAGTTTCTTGGTACAGGAGGAAACAAAGATCCGTGGCACTTAGTTCAACGGAAGCATAATACATGGCAGCAAGTCAAGCTGCATGTGAGGCTATCTGGATGAGGAAGATCCTGGTCAGTTTGTTCGGTTCACATTTAGATCCCACGGTGATACATTGTGATAATCAGAGTTGCATTAAACTCTCAGTTAATCCAGTGTTTCATGATAGATCTAAACATATTGATATCCGGTATCATCATATCAGAGATTGTGTGCATCGGAAGATCATGTTGCTTTAGTACATTCCTACAGAAGATCAGGATGCAAATATTCTGACGAAGGCGCTCACCAGGAGAAAATTCGAATACCATCGAGGCAGGATCGGGGTGAAGGATAATCCCTATCTTGTTGAGAGGGAGTGTTGATATTCAACAATATGATGAGCTTAGTGAAAAGAGTCACCTTCACTAAGTGGGCCCATAGGCTATTTTTGGCGCAAGTCTATTTTTAGACCATGTCTATTTTTAGACATGGTGATCATATTTCAGAAGTTGCAAAATGCTATTTGTGGATGGTTGATCAAGTTGGAAAAATAGATGAAATTCTATTTTTAGAATATTGGGTGAAGTCTATTTATAGATCGTCGATCTAAAAATAGAAGTGTCGATTATTATTAGCTCTTAATAATAATCCGACAATAAACAACAACTTATTCTCTTGGAGAGCTTAATTTCAGTGCACAGATTTGGAAAATCAGTGGGCTGAGGGAATTACGCAATTCCCAAGGGCAAATAGTGGTTCATGCATGGAGGACTCAGTTAAAACTCAAGTGGCAAAGTTATGACAGAGTTGGAAGAGTAGTTTATGGAGTTGTATTCAGTTTAACTCAGTTAGACTCATTTGAGCTATTGTATCTAGTATAACTAAATGATACACTAGTGAGAGTGGAGTGAATTAATTATTTATTTAATTCACAAATAATAACTCATTAATCAACTGAACAATACAACAGTTAACTACAGTGCATGTTAGTTCTAGTGGAGACCCAGTGGAGAGATAGGTGAAAGGGCAAGATGGACTATCTGTTGTGACTATAGTGATGCATTGATTGCATCACACACACATTGGAGTTTCCAATGAGGATTGCGCAGTCAAGGCAAGGGTAATTTGAATTCATTCTAAGCTATTCTTTAGTAGGCATTGCAGAGTGCAGGCAAGTTAGCAGGAGGGTAAAGATCGGTGCATGGATTTGCAGATTTTTCCTGATTAGTGTGTGAAGATTTTATTGTACTGAGAGCTTGATGTACTAAGCTTTGTATGAGATTGTTACCTGATCTCCATGATACATAATATATGATAGTTGGGGTTTTCATCTTCGGCTTTCCCGTTAAACAACTGTGTTATGTGTGATTGTTTTTATTTATGCTTCACATGTGTGTGCAATTAATTTTCCGCAAAAGATTAACAATGGAATGATTCTGTATTTTGCAAGAAGTTAAATATTGTGAGATTAGGGGAATCTGGATGTATCATGCTTAATTTATACTAATTTATACAATCATGGTAGGCACGGGCTTCACGAAACTTCAGCTCATCCACAATCATGCTGTGGACCATATACAATTTCCCTGCAGGTAACACAATCAAATCAATGTTAATTTCCTGGAAGGCTTTGAGCTGTCGGCGTAGTAGCTGAGACTCGACTCGAATGGCTTATTCGGGGATTTGAACCAAGCAGACTTCTCCTGTTGAAGGCAATACGATTGTAATGGGTTGTACACCGGAAACAAACACACTCGCTTGTAACTGGCTTGCTTGTGCTACGCTCACCTAAATCAGTCTCGCTTGAACTTTGAGCTCTTGGATACCAACATGTACCCCATCTAGTGCAACCTTGTATTGTGCTTCTATGTCTTTCCACATATCTTCTGTTGCTGTCATGACCGTTTTGGATATTTTATTGAAATCATCTTTAGTCAGTGTCAACTATTCTTCTCCAGTGGCCTTAGAGCCCTTTTGTTTCTTCCGGGATCCTCCGTCGGCCTGAGAACCGCACTTTGTGCCCTTGGAGGTCTGATCTGCCACCTGAGCTTCTATCTCTTTAGGCGTGACACCATTTTTCTCACGTGTAGTGTCTGTTTCCGGATCAATCATTTCACTTGTTGTAGTTGGTGTGGCCTCTGCTCCTGTGGTCTTTTCAGTAGTTTGTGTACTAGTGCGAGGCTTGTTAGGTGTCTTCAAAATAGATGTAGATGCACCTTCCACGGTGCGTGGCTCTAGCCAAGCTGGAAACCACTCTGCAATGATGCACATCAAGTCGTCCTCAGTGATGAGATAGCGAAATTCGTACCAAAATCCTTCAACTACGCCCTTCGCACGGATATGAATGTTGTGGAAGGTGGCCTTAAAATATGCAATCAACTTGTACTGCTCTTATAAATTTGGAGAGAGCCTTGGTTTGGGCTTGATCACTTAAAATATACGTGTCGAACAAGACCCAAAATATCTTGTTTTCCATAATGCGCGAGGGGATGTAGGAACTCCATAGTGTGGCATACTGCACGACTTCACACATTTGTGGCTCTATGTACGAAAACTACGTTTCTTTTGGGGTCTTTAATCCAATTAGGGTATCAGTAGTAGGAGCCAAGCATAGCAGAAGTGCTTGCCCTCCTCTTATGTGTCACGCACGTTCTCCAAGAACTATTTGCATAAATATTGTGCCCAATTTTAGATTACTCCCTTCTCGCACTGTCTTGCAAGTGCAATTACTTGCGCAGGAACCTCTTTAGGTCTACACTTATGCATCATCTTGTAGGACAAGATGAGTGTCCCAAATTGAATGGCTAGGTCATTGATTTTGCTGACCACAAATCCTCTGCTGTGGCACGACACCTGATAGGTCGTTTTGATTTTGTCTGCCACCTTCTTTTCTTGTGCCTTTCCTCCAAAGTCAGCCACAGGATCCGTGCCTTGGTTAGGCAGGCCGGTGATCTGATGGATCAACGTGACATCAATGGCTATGCGCTCTCCCAACCATAAGGCTTCATCATGTACTAACACAAGAAATTGGCACACACATATATCATTTATTAGGCTGAACTCGAAATGTGGGACCTGGAATAAGTTCAGAAGCCCTACCTTGTGTAGGCCCAATACCTATCGCTGTGGCTCCACGTGCACAAGGCCCCCCTTATAGGGCACACGATCTAGATAGAGCTCAGGCGCAAGCTTAGGAAACTTATTAACATCTGCAAGATCCCAATCCTGCATCTTCAGATGTGGCACTTTAGCGAACATATCACCTTGAAGTGGGACATTCTCAGGAATTAAGGGCATGTTAATATAGGACAACACCTTGTCAAGATCCTTCGGTACCTAGACATACACCTTGCGTGGTGCGACATACGTTGGCAACCGCGAGAATAGGGCCACTTCAACCACATCCTCCTCCTCCATAATGGTCTTAGGGAGCTTTGCCATGGGTCTCTTTTGGCACTCAGCCGCAGTGGATCGCGACTTCAGAGTCTTCTCCCTAGGGGATTTACAGGTCCCCGACATCTGACCCTTCTTAGTCTTCACAGGAGCAAGAGTCTTAGCGATCGTCACAACAAGATCCTCTTCTAGGAGGGTAACTGTCATGATTGGTAGGATAACGTAACTAAGGCCCCTTCGGCGTAACTCCTCCTCAAATCCCAGATCTAGACAAAACATAGAAAATGAATAGGATGCATGAATCAGAGAGCTCAAGGTAGACAATTCACACAGAAAGAAAAGGGAACTATTGCGACCCCTTAGTTCATATTTATAGTTTTGGCGCATCTTCAACGGTCTCTTATGCATTAATGTGTCTCCATAAATGAAAAAATGGTTCCAAATATGGAAAATTAGTCTCATTAAATGCAACATAGATGCTCCCTTAAATGGTAATAAAACCGTCTTTTCCAGATTTACTGTTCGAATGGCTAGATTTTGGCACCTCTGCGACCCAGTCAACCTCCTCGTGTAGCTACCATGCGCGCATCACACCTTTTTGCGTATCTACCATCCCTTCTGCCCAGATCCAATACTTCGACAATATAGTCATTTTGTGTGTGCAGAGAGGGGGTCATCCCTGTATGGCTTCAATCGGCTTCCATTGACATACCCGGGAAGATGTTCTCCGCTTAGCGTGGCCAGGCACACAACGCCTCCATCAGTGATATCCTTAACAATATATGGCCCTAACCAATGCATTTTGAACTTCTTGGGGTGGTGCGCAAACTTGCTGTCATACAATAGGACCAAATCATCTTCCTTAAATATCTTTTGCCTAATGTGCCTATCATGCCAGGCCTTTTTCGCGCACCTTCGTAACTTGCTGGTGGAAATTGGAAATAAAGCGATCTTCTTCAAGTACAACCAACTACGAAAATCGTTCCTCCACAACATCTACTTCTGCCATATTTTTGAATGCTACAATGTGCAGACTGGGAACAATGTATTCTATTGGCAACACATATTCTTGCCCATATACCATCCTGAACGGTGTCCTACTAGTCAAATTTTTACATGTGGTCCGATATGCCCAGAGAACTGTGGGTATGCACTCATCCCAATCATTCCGGTTAGCATTGAAAACCTTTGTAAGCACAGTCTGCAATATCTTGTTGAAAGCTTCCACCGCACCATTTGCCTGTGGGTGATAGGGAGTGCTCTTTTAATGATGAATCTGGAGTTTTTCTGTCAATTATTCAATGATTTCATTCAAAAAATGCTTACCTTGATCACTTATTAAAATCTTAGGGTATCCAAAGCAGGTCACAATATTCTCAAAGATGAAGTGCACGACTGTATCTATAGTAGAATCCTTCACGGGCTTAACTTCATCCCATTTGGTTACATAGTCATTCACAATGATTATGTACTGCGCACTACACTTCTCGCCTGGAGGGTTAATAGGTCCGACAAAGTCTATGACCCATTTCTCAAATGCTTGCAATGCCATCTAGGGATGAAAGGGAATCTCATCTCTGCGCGATGGCTTTCCGGTCCTCTGACATACATCGCAGGAACGACAATGTGCATAGGCATCATTGTGTGATGTAGGCCACCATAACCCAGCTCGGAAAATCTTTTGCGCAGTTGCCTTCCATGAATAGTGACCATCGACAACACCCCCATGAACTTCATATAAGATTGCACGCCTTTCATACTCCAAAACATATCTTCGCAAAACTTCAGCTGTAAAAATTTTAATACAATTATGTGTTGCCTGGATTCTCCTGATCTAACAATTATATGCCACTGTTAAATACATAATCCTTCTACTAAAATATTTGCGGAAATTTAATTGCCAATTGCAAACACATGAAGAAAGATCAATCACACATAACATATATTTTTTTACCGGGAAAGCATAAAGCTAAAAATCCCACTATCATATATTATGTATATATCATGAATCATGAAACAATCTCATACAAAACTCTAATCCAAGATCTCTCAGTACAATATAAAATCATCTCATACTATCATACAAAAATTGGCAAATACATGTGCCAATTTATTGCCTCCCGACAGCCTGCCTCCATTGCGCAATCCCTTCTAATCACAATCCCTGAATGAATGAGATACTAAATTTTCTTGACTGTGCAATAACCTCATTGGCATCTCCAATGTGTGCGTGGTTGCATGAGTGTACCCACTAATGTCACAACAGATAGTCAAACTATCCCTTTCACTTATCTCTCAATTGGGTCTCCACTGGATCTGACATGCATGTAGTTAAAAATAGTAAATCTTCAGTTACATGTGAGATCACTCCATGCGAAATAATTTAATATTTAATTCACTGATATCTCACTAGTGTATCTTTAGTTACAACTAGCACAACTAAATTTAACTCACTTAACTGAGTTAAACTACTTTACAACTCACATAACTACACATCCAACTCTGTTACAACTTTGTATCACTCAGTTACAATGAATTACACTTGCATGTCCCACCAACCAACCTTAGAACTCGTAATTCCTTCAGTCAACTAGTTTTCCACATCATTTAACTGAAATCAAGTGGTTCAAGAGAATAGATTATTTTTTATTGTCCAATTATTATTAAGAGATAATAATAACTGACATGGATTCTATTTTTAGACATGTGATCTATAAATAGAATTCGCCCATGCATCTAAAAATAGAAACTCATTTATAAATAGAATTTTCTCAACCATCTATAAATAGACTCCCACTATAAATAGAATTTGCTCAACATTCTAAAAATAGACATACAACTAAAAATACCCTGTGGGCCCCACCTAGTGTAGTTGCTTAATTTTCACTAGGATCATCATCTTGTTGAATCTCAACACTCCCTCTCAACGAGAAAGGGATTATCCTTCACCCCAATCCTGCCTCTATGGTATTCGAATTTGCTCCTGGTGAGCGCCTTCATCAGAATATCTGCATAGTGATCCTCCGTAGGAATGTACTGAAGCAACAAGATCTTTCGCTGCACACAATATCTGATATGATGATACCAGATATCTATATGCTTAGATCTATCATGAAACACAAGATTAATCGAAAGTTTAATGCAACTCTGATTATCACAATGAATCACTGTAGGATCTAAATGAGAACCAAACAAACCAACTAGGATCTTTCTCATCTAGATAGCCTCACATGTAGCTTGACTTGTTGCCATGTATTCCACTTCTGCTAAAATGAGTGCCACAGATCTCTGTTTCCTGCTGTACCAAGAACAACTGTAGATCTGATATTGAAGACCCCTCCTGATGTGCTCTTTCTTTCTGTTGGGTTGCTCGCCCAATCTACATCCGTGAAGCCATGCAACTTCACCTCATCCGTCTATTTGTACCATAAGCCATAATCAGGTTTGCCCCTGAGATATCTCAGGACATGCTTGCCCACTTTCCAAAAGAGCTTGGTAGGCTTAACCATTGCTTGACTAAGCTGGTTCACCTCATAGCATATGCCCGGTCTTGTATTTACTAAATAGATTATCGAACCCACTAACTATCGATAGACAGTAGCATCCACTACCTCTCCAGATGTAGCGTCTTCTTTCCTCCAGTTTCTTGGAAGAGGAGTATCCATGGGTTTACAACCCTCCATGTGAAACTTACCCAGTATCGTCCTTGCATACTTTCCTTGAGACACAAAAATTTCACCATCTCACTGCCAAATTTCCAATCCAAGGAAATAATGAAGGAGGCCCACATCATTCATTTCAAACTCCTTTGCAAGGTCCTCCTTGCATGAGTGTATCAACTGCTCATCACTAGTCAGTATTAAATCATCAACATAAAGAATAATGATTAAAAGATTACCCTCCACCATAATCTGGTATGGGTTTGCATCCGCCTTACTCTTGGTGAAGCCAAGTTCGGTGAAATATCTGTCGATTCGAGTGTACCAAGCACGGGGTGCTTATTTCAGCCCATACAGCACTCTTTTGAGTCTACACACATGCAACTCGCTGTTGAATATCTCAAATCCTTCAGCATTAGGGGAATTTTGAGGTCTAAAATGGGCCTCCTAAGGAAAATGTATAATCAAAATTCACTTTATGAGAACCAATCCCAATTTAGGGAATGAAATCATCCCTAATGGTTGAGGTGGCATTGCTTGAGTTAAAGCTACTTACTTGTCACATTCTCAATGGTGGATAAAATCTCATGGTTAACCATGGTAGTGCTCTAAGTACTTTTAAAGTCAAAGTAAAGTACTCATAATAAATGTCATTTCACACTTTTTGAATAAAAATATATTATTGTCATTTCATATTTCTTGAAAGAAACAATGCATACCCCTATACATTTATTATATTATATTATTTTTATATAGTATATTAATTACATGTTCTTATACAATTAAAATAATATAAATTTTAATTAATAACATATAATATAATTAAGAATTTATAAGTTTATATTTATATTTTATTTAAAGCTATTTAAGTACAAAGGACAAATGCATTGGTTGTTAAATGATAATGACTTTTTCTTGAAAAGCTCATGCTTATTTATAGTCACAACAATACAATTTTTTTATTAATTTTATTTTCGTACAACTTTTGAATGGAATTTAACTATGGTTACATGGATTGTGGTGCAAAAAAGTGAATTTAAAATTCATAAATATTATTTTATTGGTTTAGCTATTATTTTATTATTTCCTTAGGAGGCCCATTTTAGACCTCAAAATTCCCCTAATGGCTGCTCAATGTACACTTCTTCCTCAATGATCCCATTAAGGAATGCAGCCTTCAAATCCATATGATGAATGCGCCAATCCATCTGCACTGAGAAAGCAAGGATGGTCCTTATGGAAGAATACCGTGCAATAGGTGCAAAGGTTTCTTCATAATCAATCCCCTCTATCTGTGAGAAGACTCAGGCCACAAATCTAGCCTTGTATTTCTCAACACTCCCATCAACAACTTGCTTTACCTTGTATATCCATCTTGAACCTATCACTGATTTATCAACTGGCCTTGGAAAAATTTCCCAAGCACTGTTTCTGACAATGGAGTCATACTCCTCCACCATTACGTCTACCCATGTGGGCTCCTGCACTGCTTCCTGAAAGGAAGATGTCTCAGTCATAATACATTTGCTTAGGAGAGCCATGTATCTAGTGAATCGGTTAGGACATTGTCTCTGCCTGCGTTGTGAAGTAGGGACTCCTACATTCTGTGCCGCATCAAGCTTCAACCTCTCAGCTTCTGTGGTACGCCTTCTACGAGTTATGATGTTTGGCTCTGTGTGAGTGGACTCCTCCACTCCATGAACCTCCTTTTGTGGCTGATCCACATCTAGAGACTCATCTATGGGAACCAAAAGTTCCTCCTTTGCATGCAAGTCTAGCTCCCTCTCAAGCGAAAACTTCATGGCTTTCTCCTCATTGAATTTTATATCCTGTCGTACCACAGTCATTTGACTGTTTGGAAAATACACACGATAATTATGGGGTGTTTCTGTGTACCCCAATAATATCCTAACTTCTGCAGTCAGCTCCAGCTTATTCCTAGCATTCTTGGTCACATGCACATAAACAGATAAGCCAAAAATCTTAAAGTGAGAAACATCTGGTTTCTTACCAGTAAAAGCTTCTTCAGGTGTACTCATGCCAAGTGCTCTATGAGGACAACGGTTTTGCACATAAACCACAGTGTTTCATGCTTCTGCTCACAAGTGCATTGGTAGGCCCTGATCATGCAACATCACTCGTGCAGAACCCATGATCGTTCTGTTCTTCCTCTTCGAGACCCCATTTTTCTGTGGGTTATGAGGCGCTATGAGTTCTCTTCAAATTTATTCTTTTCTACAGAAGTCTTTGAACTCGTTCGAGATGTATTATCCACCATTATCGCTCCGTAGAGCCTTCACTTGCTTCCCTGACTCTTTCTCAACCAATGCCTTAAACTGAAAAAACTTTGAGAATGTTTTATCCTTCCTCTGCATGAAGAATATCCAACATTATGAGAAAAGTCATAAACAAAAATAACATAATACCCATGTTTTGCTGTTGAAGCAACCTAGAATGGTCCACACACGTCTATGTGAACTCTCTCCAGGATCACCGAAGCACGGTTCTCATTTTCATGAAAGGTGGACTTTACATACTTCCCCATGGTGCAACCCTTGCATTGATATAACTGAGCAAGTGTTCCCATCGGAAGTCTAGTAGATATTTGCTACATGAATTTCAAAGCTCCATGATGAATATGGCCCAATCACCTGTGCCATAATTCACCCTCATCCCGGCTCACCACTTTTTCCGCCTTGCCCATCATTGCAGCGCAACCCTATACCTCCAGCTTGTAAATATTATTGACTTGAATCCCTATCCTCTTGGCTTGACATGTTGTTTCATGTCACAGGAAATATTTTCCATTGCTGAAAAATATGTCATAGCCTTTATCCTCCAACATCGCAACTAAGACTAAGTTTTTCTTCAGACCTGGAACATGCATAACATATTTCAATTGAAATAGTTTACCTAAATCCCTCTCAAAGGTAATTGTACCAATTCTGGTCACACTGTATCGTCCATCGTCGCCCATATCTATATGCATTTGGAGATCTTTCTCCTCCAAGTCACTGAAAAGCTCCTTATCTCCCGTCATGTGGAAGGAAGCACCACTATCTAGATACCACACCGATCCCATTTCACTTGAAACTAAGCATGCAATCAAAGAGAAATGAAGTTCAAATTGCGAGGCAAGGGCCTCGCCATCTGCAGCTCCAACAACCTTCTTATTCTTCTTTTTCTGTGGGTAGTGAGTGGCGAGATGCCCATGTTCGTGATAGTGAAAACACTTCACCTTGGACAAATCCAACTTCTTGCCTTTAGCCTCGGATTTTGAGTGGAATTTCTTCCCCTTCCCTTTGCTTTCCTTGGTAGCCAAAGTGCAATCCTCTTCATCATCATGCTTTGATGAAGAGCCATCTCTAGTTTTCCGCCTGAAATCCTCTTGCACTAGATCCGACCATAGTCATTCCCAATCCGAAAGTTTTTCTCGTCCATTGACAGAGTATTGATAACTGTGCTAACTCTTAGGAAGTCGCAAGAGAGCCAAGCTCACCAAATCATCATCAGTAATCATGATTCCCACAGTCCCTAGTTCATCCCGACATTGGACAAAATTTGTGAGATACTTAGGAATATTGTCACCCTTCTCCATCTTGATCTTTCTGAGTTTTTCCTTTAGCGCCAATTTCCTATGGTCTCTACTGCTTTGGAAAAGATCCATCAAAGCCTTCCACATAGCATATGGAGTGGATTTCCCATGAAGGCTTGATACAATATGGTCTCGTACACCTTCCAATAGAATCTTTCTCGTCTTCGCTACTTGCTTTTTCCAGGCATCAAGTAGTGCAACGTCCGTCGAAGTGGGCTTAGGAACATCACTGTCAATGAATTCCTTCAAGCCATTATCTTCAAGCACCACCTCCATCCTATCCTTCCATGCAATGTAGTTCGAGTTGCCCTCAAGTGCATACTCTAACCACAAACCATTGAAAGCAATTTCGATGTTTACTCAACTATCGCACCAAGAAATTATTGTAGCAAATTCGAATTGTTTCCACCAACAAACTCAGCTATTGCTTCAATATTGCAATATTATTTTCTATTATACCATGTAGAAATTTTAGTACAATTATGTATTTCTTGGATTCTCTTGATCTAACAATTATATGCCACTGCTAAATACAGAATCCTTCTACTAAAATCTTTGCAGAAACTTAATTGCCAATTGCAAACACATGAAGAAAGATCAATCACACATATCATAGATGTTTTTACCGGGAAAGCATAAAGCTAAAAACCCCACTATCATATATTTTTTATATATCATGGATCATGAAACAATCTCATACAAAACTATAATCCAATAACTCTCAGTACAATATACAATTGTCTCACACTGTCATACAAAAATTGGAAACTACATGCGCAAATTTATTGCCTCCTGACACCCTGCCTCCACTACGCAATCCCTGCTGATCAAAATCCCTAAATGAATGAGATACTACCTTGCCTTGACTGCGCAATCCTCATTGGCATCTCCAATGTGTGTGTGGTTGCATGAGTGCACCCACTAATGTTACAACAGATAGTCAAACTGTCCCTTTCACCTATCTCTCAACTGGGTCTCCACTAGATCTGACATGCATGTAGTTAACAATAGTAAATATTTAGTTGCATGTGAGATCACTCCATGTGAATTAATTTAATATTTAATTCGCTGATCTCTCACTACTATATCTTTAGTTACAACTAGTTACAACTAGCACAACTGAGTTTAACTCACTTAATTAAGTTAATCTACTTTACAACTCACATAACTACACATCCAACTCTGTTACAACTTTGTATCACTTAGTTACAACGAAGCCCACTTGCATGTCCCACCAACCAACCTTAGAAATCGTAATTCCTTCAGTCAACTAGTTTGCCACGTCAGTTAACTGAAATCAAGTGCTTCAAGAGAATAGATTATTATTTATTGTCCAATTATTATTAAGAGATAATAATAACCGACATGCATTCTATTTTTAGACATGCGATCTATAAATAGACTTCACCCATGCATCTAAAAATAGAAACTCATCTATAAATAGAATTTTCTCAACCATCTATAAATAGACTCCCACTATAAATAGAATTTTCTCAACATTCTAAAAATAGACATACACCTAAAAATAGCCTGTAGGCACCACCTAGTGTAGGTGCTTAATTTTCACTAGGATCATCATCTTGTTGAATCTCAACATCATCTGCACCCATCTTGTACAACTGGCCAGCAATAATAGTAAAGTATGTTGCGTGTGCCACGTGCTCTTTCTTTTGTTGTATGGTATACTCCTCAGGCACGCGTCCAGTAGTCACGAACTCAATAATATCAGGGAAATGATCGTCAACTATCTTGATCACAAACAATTGCGCTACTGGTAATCCATCCTCCAAGCTCATAGGTTACTCACCGGTCTCAATGTGCGACAGATGGTCTGGCCCAGTAATCAGTCTTCCTGGTTTCACAATGATCTCAAAGTCATACTCCTAGAATAGTAACAACCACCGACAGATATTCCTCCCCAACACAGGCTTATTGACAAGGTACTTTAAAGTAGAGTGATTAGTAAACATCTTGAAATATCCTCCTAATAGGTAGTGGCGGAATTTCTGCAACGCATAGACCATCGCTAATCCTTCTCTTTCTGTGGTCGAATAATTCCATTCCTCACTTGAGAGTTTTCAACTGGCATAAGAAATAGGGTGATCAATATCTCTAGCTCCTGGCTGTGTTAAAATAGCTCCGAGCGTGATACAGGAGGCATCAACATGCACATGAAACACCGTAGACCAATTTGGGAAGATCAATATGGGCACTGTGACCATATTTTCCTTCAATAGTTAAAAATTCTTATGAAATTCCTCATCCCAGAAGAATTTCACATACTTATTGAGAAAATTCTCCATGGGCATAGTTATCAATACATAACCCTGAATGAACTTTCGATAGTATCGAGTGTGCCCCAATATTGAGCGTAGTTGTTTGAAATTCGTAGGTATCTACAGATTAACAATTACTGTGATATTTGCGGGATATACCATCAATAATTGCTGGCAGACAATGTGTCCCAGCAGTATCTCAAATGGAACACATAATATAAATTTCTTCAAATTCAGTGAGATCTGATACTTTCTACAAGTATCCAACATTAAGCGCAGATTGGAGACATGATTTTTCAACAACCCAAAAACAATCCAATCATCAAAGTATACTTCTAGGAACTTATAGATAAACTCCTTGAAGGCACCTACTACTACGCATGATAAGATGGCAGGGGAATTCTTCAAACCAAAGGGCATGACTATATACTAGAAAGATCCCCATTCTGTTGCTAAGGTAGTCTTACCACGATCTTCTGGTGCAATCCTGATTTGAAGATGCCCTGAGAAACCATCTGTGAATGAATAAGCTTCTTGTCATCCAATATTTTCCAGGATCTCATCAGAGAATGGAGTTGGGAATGGATCATGCACACAGGCACATTCAACTTGCTCAAGTCTACACAAATCCTGATTTCTCATTTTGTCTTCTTGTCTTGCACTACCATGGGACTCACCCAATCAGAATCTTCTATGGGCTCTATGATGCCTGCAACAACCATCCTATCCAACTCTTCCTTGAACTTCTGCTTATATTCTGGATTCAATCTGTATGGGATTTGCCTCACTGGGCACACATCAGGTTTCAAAGTGAATTTCATGACCCCAAGCTCTCTAATTATTCCTTTCAATTCTGAGAACTTTGTAGGGAATAAGTCCTAATACTCTGTCAGTAGTTAAAAAACCTTTCCTACTGTGTCATCATCCTAATAGTCTCCAATCTTCGCTAAATTTGGTTTTTCTTCAGATCCAATGTTCACCTGCTGAATTGTTAGAGGTTTTGTGATATCTAGTGAAGTGATCTAGGGCCCAACAACTGCGCGTTGTCCCTTAGATTATGGAATGATAATATTACTTGGATCGTCTTCATTCTCTTCAACTGTAAGATTTCTGGAATTAAAAATATCCTTCATCTGCGCATCCCATGCTGGCGAAGCGCGCTCTATCGTTGACTTTGTTGTGTCAAATATAACTTCTTGAATGTTATGCAGTGATTTACCAATCTTGAAAAGCTCACTCTAAAAGCCGAATGCTAGAATGAAACTCTCCGTCATCACAGACCATTCACTAGTACCTCAGCGCAAATCTGTCTCCAGATACTAATCAGTAGGTACCTTCCCCAATGTATGAATGAACATGTGGACGCATTCTGGTCTCGGTTCTACGCCCCATACCTCACTCCATTTAGCCAAATGTCTGCGCGGATCATCCTTTCCTGAGTAGACTTCTTCCATTCTAATAGTTGGATATTCAAAGCGTAATCTCATCATCTACGCGCATTTTTCCCATGTTTTCCTTCCTTATTAGTCTCCCACCATCGTGCTGTAGTAGCACGCAGTCTGAGATCCAGGGCATGGAATATCTGTCCTTCTTGGATAGTTCTTTCAAGTGCTCCTAAAAACATATTGACATAAGTTAAACCATCATAATGCGGTAATTTGTGTACCTCTGATGTTATGCATTGAAGAGATCTGGTCACTCAATTGCAACGCAACACAGATGCTTCATGCAATTGGTTATGCCAGTTCTCCAATTATTCATCAGAATATAAGAAGCAAGGGCTTTCCTTTTCCCAATTAAGACTTCCATAAGCCATTGGGTTGATCCAATCTTTGTCGCGCCGAGTTAACTTATAGATATGGTAAATATCATCATTAGTGCGCACAGGTTCTATGTATCTCTCTCCTTATGTAGGATCTAGGGGAATTATGACTCTGGTTCCATTGCTTTCAAACTCCATCCTTTGCTTCTTCAGGTTTATGATACCATCCATATCAATAGTCCAATCCAATCCCAACAACGCAGGATAAGGATAAATATCATCCACAATTTGTATAACTTCAAAATCTGCAAGTACGTTAACACCTTTAATATTGACAATGACCTGCGACAACCTTCCTAATGGAATGATTTTATGTTGATTTTCCATGCACAGTTGAATGATAGGCCATTCCATCTTGGGTTCTCCCATGCGCTGCCAAGTTTTCTTAGGTAGGACATTTTCAACGGACCCTAGATTTAGAATAACCTGATCCATCTCATAAGCACCGATCTGAGTGGTCATATGCATCTCTCGTCCCGTCCTCTTCATATTCTTATAGATTTTTGTTGACAAATTTATTTTGTTGCCTTTTTTTTGTGCAGTAACTTAATGCAAGCTTGTAAAAATGGCTTGATTTCATCATCTACCCCTGCCTCCTTCATAGGTCTACTTGATGTTGATGCACTTCCCTCTGCAAACCCCTTTCGCACTTCAACAAAAGTCTCTTTTGCGCGCTATAAATCAAATTAATTTTTTTTCTTAGGTTCCTTACGAATCCAAAGGTAAAAATCTGGCTTTTCTCCCTTATCCTCATTAGTGGTTGCACCACTCCTCGTGACCACATTCACGCTAGGATATTCTTCGCGGGTTTTTGCTCTGAACATATGAAAATTCTGCATCAGAGTCTGCGTATTTTTCTCCTACATCTTAGCAATTAAAATAGGGAAATATTCTATTACATGGTAAAAATATCTACAATACCTGCATGATTGTCGTGTCGGATTTTGAAAGTCACGCGCATAGTGACAAACATCTCCGCAGTTGTAGAAAATAACCTGCCCCCTTCCTCGACTAGCTGATCCACCTCCTCTTCCTCTTCCTCTGTTATGGAATCCACCGCGCCCAGAGGGGGATGCTGGTGAGGTAGGTTTGGCCTACATTCTATATATTTGAGCCTTGTCCAACATCATGTCAAAAGTTCGACAATGCTGCTCGTCATGCCGCAACGACGAGCGAATCTCCAAAAAAGCTGCTTCAGCTCAGGCTGATACATTCCAACCCTTGGACAAAAGTCTATTGCATGCATACCCGTAACCTGACAGATCATGCACCATACTAGAGGGATCCCACTTGGCTTTGCCATGTTCTTCAGTGGGTTTGGTCCTTCAGAATTCAGATAATTATTAAAGACATTACACTGATACTTATGATGCCTAACAAATTTACATCGTATGCACCAAACCTCTGCGCACACCTCCTTGCCCTTATCTTTGCGCAGATTCTAAATCTCCAAATGCATCGCTTCTAATCGACTCTAAATCTGCTGAGTTCTAAGTGCAACAGGTGTTAGCGTAGATTCTAATTTCATCGCAATATCCACAACCTCAGCCTATGTGACAATCTTCTGTTGACCCAATGGCTAGCGCAGATGTGGGATCAACATAACAATTAACCATTCCTTGTGTTGGGTATCATCGATAGTGAATACACCATCTATGATAGTGCACTTCAGTCACTGGTCTTCCTCCCACACAGATTCATTTATCTCCTGGGGAATCTATTTCAGTTATGTAACACACTACGCATCTGAATTAGGTTTCTTAAATTGTTATTTTAGGGCATCTTTCAATTCATCCAGAATGGCATTAGGGTTTTCTTGTACATATATGATATACCAGTCCAATGCGTGATCCTGGAAAGAAGTGGCTAACTGCGCTTTCTTAACATCATATTTATTGACATGTTGTGCTCTCCATACAACATTAGTCACAAACCAGAATAGCTCAGTATCTTCATTTCCAATACCTCTGAAAGTAGGTAGCTTCATAGGCACGACCATATCTGCGCCTGGGGGAGGTGGAGGTGGAGGTGGAGTGGATGCTTTGTGAGATGAGTGTGGAAGTGGAGTGGATGGGATATGAAAGATGGTCAAGGCTCCATGATCATTTTTATTTGATGAAACATCTTCTCGGGAGACTTCCTCTTCTTCAGAGTGTGCATATTCACCAGAGCTACTATTTTCTGGCTCATCCTCACTATCATATCTACCTTTGAGAGGGATGTAAACAAATCCTTCTTCTAGGTTCGTGAGGTAAATTATTCCACTGCACATAGTTGGGCCTCTTCGAGACATTCACGCAATATGTTGGCATAGAGAGCCCTGTTCACATAATGGCATCTTCAAAAATAACTTCAAAGAGTGTATGAACTTACCTCTAGGACCCTTGAAAAATATTTTTTCTTCTTGAGAATATGACACAACCTGATCAATGGAAAATTCAGTCACAAATCCTCCCAAGACACGATTGATCCAATGATCTATCACGTGGGTGATATTATTTCTTGTCTTTTCTAATTGCTGTATTAATTCAGGAGTCCACTCAATGACTGCATCGTCCTTCGTGCAGGTATTAAATTCAGTTAATTGCGACAACCACTCATGCAGATCATTTGCAAAGGAGAAAAAGAATATCTCGTGAAATTCTGTATAGATGTACTTCTGAACCCACTTTTTAGGTGATATATTAGAATTTTGATTCTCTTTGATCGCGAATGATATTTCTATCCATCCAATCTTTCAATTTGTTCTGCGTAGGGTGCCACAACATTAAATATACCTCAAAATGATCCCAGCCTCAGCAACATAACCATTTGTTAGGTTGAGGGGTCTTGACCTAGGTTCAGATTTTATCGTGCAACCAACAAACCCTCCAACTACTGGCGCTTTCGGCAATGACCTACTTGTGCAGATCAAAGTCTCACCCGAAGCAGTATGGGGGGGTGCTAGAACCAAGTTTCCACAACCTAAGGAAGAAATTGATGTGGCGGCCCTAAATAGGTTTATTGTAGAACTTATTGTAGATTGGAAACATATGCATGCATATATAAATCAAGACCTATCATATCAAATCATTGTAAATACAGATAATGTATATAACAGAGGGATCGCAGATCAACTTCGTCCCAGATAAATGACAGAATAAGATAAAGCGCAATAACTCAAGAAAATATATTCATGTACTTCACCATCAATATATATTCATGCATAAAGAACGGATTTAATCGTGTAGATATAACATAAGTAAGGCGATCTCATGAAATAATAGTAAACAGATAGATTAGACACATAACACAAGTGCTTCGCCAAAACCAGTCTTTGTATTATTTTCAACAGTTCAGTACAACAAACTTTCCCCCTACAATTACCCTTCCGCGCACGCAGCTAGCAGAGTCCGCACACAACCAGGACTAGGTCTCCGCGCACACAGCCAGTAGGAGCCTTTCTACCCAACCTAGACTTACAAAATGTATTACAGAAGCATAAACGTACTTAGATCCAAAACATCACAATTCTTATTATTCTTACTCGACTCGATCTATCTATTTATATTCATCTAATGCACAAATGCTATGGTCTCAAACCATGGTTTGAGGCCCACAATTTACACTTACAACCCATTTACATAAAATAGAGAATTTGACCAGCCCAAAAGGCACTTTACCTTTCCGCGCAGTGCGCATATGCAAAATTACATACAAAAAGTTACTCAAAAATGCACCCCAGAGGACCCCGCTTCAACAAGGTCAAATAAATACCCAATGGAGAAGGTTACTAGTCTATGGTGTTCTTGGCACCTCACAGGGAAGGTGCCATCCCAATTGGAGCCACTGTTAGGGTCCTATAATTATAGTGATCAAGGTATGATTATCTAAATATTTATCCCAAGGAGGTGCTGTAAATTATTCTTCATTTTTAGTTTCTTAGCTTTTTAAAAAGAAAAGAAAAATAAGAAAAAGAAAAAGAAAATAAAAATAAGAATAATAAAAAAAAGGGGAATATAAAAATATATAAATAAATAAAATAAATAAAAATGAAATCCCCAAAAGGGCGCGCCAGTTAAAATTACACCTAAAATATTTTGTTTATTATCCTCAATATTAGTTTAAATTAGCGAAATATTGGTTTAATTAGTAAATAAAATCAACATGATGTTTTGTCGCGTTGTAATAACACATTGGCGGTTTTGGATGAACGAGATCATCCTTGCCAAAATCAATGGCAGGGAACGATGTTCGCCCCCCCGGACCTCCCGAAGGTTAATAAGGATGTGGGGGGGTCCAAAAAGTGGTTTGATTGAAACCACCAACTAATATGTGGTGGCTCTCCATGCATTTCGAGGGGCCTCCCCCCTTTTACCACTTACCACCTCTACCCCCCTCGAAAACCAACATCCCTACCTTCTGCGCCCATCTGCTCCCGCTCCATCCACGATGTGACACCCATCATCCTCCTAACCATCCACACCACCATGTCCGTCCACGCCACCTTACCCCCTCACGTCACATTACTATTGGAAAAATTTTTCGCCAACAGTCATATGAACGTTGGTCATTAACTCTCACCAGCGTTTACAAATTTAAATGTGACTCTCTAAAAATGGTAAATTTTCCGTTAATTTCCTTTCCTCTTCACTTTTAAAATCTTGCATTGTCCAACATTTCTCCCTTTTTCACTTCATTGTATCAGTGCAAGTTCACGCCCAAGATTTTTTCCAGTACACCAGTTCATCTGCTATCACCATTCTCTTCTATTATCAGTCAAGTACAAAGCGGGTAATTTCCCATGAGCCTATTTGCAGTTTGAAATTTTTTCACATAAGGTAAAAGGAAAATGATTTTTGAGAGTCCTGTTTTTCCTCTTGTCCATAATTTAAATGAGTTCCCTTTGGTCGACAACTAATACAAAATAACAAAAACCTAGTGTGAGTTTGATTTATGCGAACTTGATAACTGGGAAAATAAAGAATATTTAGACAATACTGATGAATTGAATATCTAGGAGGTATCTTGCCTTAGTTTACTTTTCCCCAGACTCATGTTTTCCAGGAATTCGTTACATGGTGTCATCTTAGGTACCTCCCTAGCAAACAAGTTGTAATAGCCCATAATAATGAAATTCTACTTTCGATCGCACCAAAAGCCATCTGTTGAGCTCTTCAGGTTAATCCCCAAGCTTTCTTGCATCCCTTTTACACTGATTCACTCATGGAAATATACCGGGAAACTCACCTTCTCTCAACGAGCCCACATCTTTAAGTGTTTTCTACTTTATAATTTATAATTGCTGAGACATAACCACCCATATTCTGCTTCCATTTTCCCTGAAATGCAAGGCAAGTTATTTCTATGGTTACTTTCCTATTAGGTTATCCCACATATGAATGGGTAGATGAGGCAGTGTTAGGATTCTTTTTTTTCAGTATTTTTAATTGGTCAAAATCCATAAATTATTTTTAACTACAATAAATACCTATCAAGTTTTATCCAAGATAAGTGTCTAAAATTTAAAGCTGAAGATGAATTCAAACATCAATCAATCCTAGTATATTAGATATTGTTATATCAAGGATACAGATTAAAATTTCAGTTGTAGAAGATGGATGAACAAGGAAGACTAATATCGATTATTCATTGGACTTCCTTAGTTAGAAATAATTAAGAAGAATACTCATTTATCAATTTTGTGGGTCAATTTTTGCACGCGTCCTTATGTCTTCTTAGTAGCAGTATTATACCAAGAATTTTACCAGAGATAAAAAAAGTTTTACATCTCACAAAACAAGCTAAGGTTGGAGACTGGTATCTTTACCAGAATTATACATAAATTTAAATTTACGGGTGTGAACTTCCTCTCTACAGATTTCCAATGTTTGTACTAGTAATAATTTTTGCCTTGGAATATATTAGACAAATGTTAAATATGGATGACCTACATTTTGTTTGAAGCAAAAAGAAGGCACAATTTAAATTGAAAGCACATATTGGTCCTTATATTGTCAATACCAAGGAAAAAACAAAGGAAGTAGAATAATTACAAAAGTAAATTAAGTTTAAGCTAATTTTCACATGGTCTTATGATCCATTAGGGATAATTTCAAAACAAAGGGTTGAGCAAAAGATCACACCATATGCGTATACACCTAGACCAGAAATAGAGAGGTATGCCAATCATGAGCAGTGGACAGAGAACACATTAGAGGAGGATTAAGAGAAAGTTTTCAGTCAAACATCTTTATAAACTCCAATTTCAAAAGATAAGGAAGACAAAAGAGAAAGGGAAAGTATGTATCCTACAGGTTCAAAGTCTTAATATTTTTTGTGTTTTCAAGAGAAGAAAGAAGACAAATCCTAAGGCCAAGACTATGATTGATGTTACAAATGATACACAGGAAAATATTCAAGATGAATCTTTAGAAGAAAAGGGCTCACAAGAGAAAGCTACGGTTATTTTAACAGGTCTTCCCACCACTCCATTTCAAAATATTGAGGGGACACCATAATCACCTGTGCCTTCCACATCCCAAAATTGCAACACAACATAACATTTTTTCCAGATACAAGGCGATCAAGAAGAATAATGAAGCATTAAAGGATACTACATACACATATTTTTGGAAGCAGAATGCTACTACTCATCACAAGCTATTTTCTGCACGATACAAAAAAGGGACAATTCCAATTGGCCTTCTTGGAGCCTACAGTTCCAGTCCCAAAAAGTGCAGAAGACTACAAAGCCTCAGTATTTTATTTTGATACCAAAAAGGTTCATGCAATCGATCAAATTGATTTGCATAAACATGTCGGTGAAATGATCTACTCCACTTTGAAAATTTCAGCCATGGCTGCCTCAAAACTGCAAGCATCTCTAAACAAGATGCATTCACAGCTAAAGATAGAATGAATGACATCTTTGGCAAAAGACACAAGAACCAAATCTCTAGAGGATTTGGTACTTAACCTATGATATGGTTATAGTAACATCAAAGAAGCTGAGGAGATGATCAAAAATAAAAATACAGATATTCAAGCTTTAAGAAAGCAGCTCAAGATACCAGCCACAGAGCATCCACAAACCAAATAAATCACATGGCCGAAGACAGAGAAGGAGAAATTTTTCAAATTGATAGTTGAACAAAATGTTCAAATTAAGAAGATGGAGACAGACATGGAGGCACTTCTGAAAGAAAAGGAAATTTTAGTAGCTACAAGTACACCAACACAAAAAAAACAACAACAACATCAACAAAAAGAGCAGAAACACCCATTGTAGATTCTTCTAAAAAGTTATTTAAAGCTTTGGGAGATTTATCATTGAATAACAAGGAAAATGATAAACTATTAGCATCATTGAGAAGAATGGAGGAAAATAAAATCAAGGTTGACAATGCATATATAGAAGAAGTGCATAAAAATTTCAAATCAACTCAACAAATTGAAAAATATGAGAATCAGTCTTTAAAAACAAAAATGTTGGCAGAGGCTAAACAATGTATATGGAAGAATATTGATTCCAATATTACAGACTTGTGGCCATAATTTCAGATTATATTTAAGCAGGAAGAAGTAGTACAAGATGTCAAAGCAACAGTTGAGCAAAAAAAAGTTGAGATTGAACACGGGCTAGCAGAAGCACATAAAATTATCAGGATGCTAAACTCCAAGGCTAAATATGAACTCGAAGAACTCCATATTCAAGATAGAATAGGCACAATAATGGAATTAAAAAGAGTTCTAATGAAGAATAACCTTACGATACAACTGGAAAATAAATGCAAAGAGTTATAACTACAAGTAAAAGGATTCAACAAAAAGTTCAGTTTTTTGTAGGAGAAAGGGATTCCACCTTTGAGAGCTTCCAATGGAAATTGATTCCATTAGAGAACTACAAGGAAAAATTATGTAATATAGATTTAGACACATCCAAATTCACCAAAGTGAGAGGAACAATAGGTGGATAAGGTTTCTTGGAAGGTATACAATATTATCTCCACATTCAGCATGAAGTCCGTCATCTATTTATCAATAAGCCAACTTTTCAAACATACACATAAGTAGATGAAATACTTTGAAGTATGGTAAATTTCTCTATTCCAAGTGAAGAAAGGTGGGATAAACTTTTGGATCTTTTTGAGTGAAATGAAACATAAATCCTATAGATTTGGAGCAGAAAAACAAGTAGAAGTAGAAGAATAGCTACAATCAACAACAACATTCCTCACAATGTGAACAAAACATCTGAATTAGTCCAACATTCCTACTATTTTGTTCTATTTTGAAATATCTACACCTTTGATAGATATTATTTTTTAAATGATTTTATTTTGAAGTCTGAATTGAGATTGATACAAACTCTATAAGTATATTGTAAAGATATTTATAAAGGGTTGGATTATGTAAGAGAATAAGATCTTGTGATTGTAAGTTGTGAACTTCACTTTGAAGTAATCAATTCAGAAATAAAAAGGCAATATTGTTTCACGATTCTTGTGTCAAATAAATGGTGATGTTTTTCTATCTATAAATTTGTTGTCCCTTCTACGTTTTCCACATGCATGTTCTTTTTTGATTGTTGCAAGAAGATTAAGAGCTGAATTTACTTATAGTACTCTAGGCTGGATTGTTTAAGAAATCTTCATGTTTTCCCTTCTAAGATTAAATATAAAATTCATTTAAGTATTCTTTATATTTAATTAATTATCACTTTATATTCATCCTATCCATACGAGACATAATTCATGAGATCCAAGAGTTTTCCTACCTCGCCCTGTTTCAACTAATCCATTTATTTGTAATTGGTTACTGGATATTTTATGACTCCATGCCCAATGGAATTTTATTTCATTTCGAAACCACAATTTTAAAACATATTCCTTGATCTTCATACATAGCCTAAAACCCTAGACTGTGATTTATTGAAATATATAGAAAGAGCCCTCTCTGGGATTGGAAGGGATAGTTTCCAATTATTCAAGTGGTTTGTGGTTACATTTGTGATTTTCCTCCTCAGCCTAGGAAAATTACAGAGTGCTAACATTCTGCTGACCATATTGGGGAGTCCACTAGGGACACAAAAATATAAATCAACCCCAGTAAAATTTGTGAGTTGAAAAAGTTTTAAGTCTAGTTCTTGTGGATGAGAGTAAATAGGAAAATTTTAGGATGATTTCTTCATCCATAAAGTTGTTTTTAAAGCTAGCCGTGACATTGAAAATTTGGCTTCCAGAAGGATTTACACAAGATACCATCTAGATCCCAATCTTACTACAATTGTGAGTGATCCTGAAAAGTTGATTAAGAAAAATAACTTTGAAGAAATTCAAGCAAGCAACAACCCTTTGTTGAGATCCCACTCATTCCCTGAAAGCCTTGTGATAGTTGAAATATTATGTTTGTCTTGCCTTTCAAGCATATTATTTTTATAACCAAATCAAAAAGATTTTTCCCTGAAAAAGTATTTGATGAAACCAAATTGAAAACATATATTTTTGCACAAATGCCTATTTTTTCAGAATATGATAAGGACATCTTACAACAGTTTGAAAATCTTGAAATTTTAGTAACTCAATTAAATAAGGCAGATGGAAAACCATTCTTAGTTCAACAGACTGTTATTCCTTTTTCTAATCCATCATTCACCTTCCCTTTCATTCCTCCTTTTGCTACTGTCCCAACTGTTATCACTCTAGTAATTCTAAAGGTGTGAGATTTTTAGTTTTTAGGCAAAGAAAACTGGAGGTAACCATAGACCAACTTTTAAACTCTAGGATCTAGCCTTCCTAGGGTTCAGAGAGGGCTCTCTCTTTAAGATTTAACTTTGTTTGATTCGTAAATATTAGGCTAGTTATGAAAGTGCATCTTTGGTTTTGGTTTTGATTGATTCAGTGGGAAAAATCACTTGAAGGGATGGATAGTAGGAGATCTATTTGTCCATTGGGATATGTAGTCAAAGTCAAGCAAACAGAATTGGGATCAAGGCCAAACATTCAAATGTTTTCAGGGAGAGATAGATAACCCTTGAAGATCTTGGAAAGTTGTTTTTGTTAGATGGTATGATCGGGATAAAGGGAAATTAAGAATCCTTTGATCTGGAAAAAGGAAGTAATAGGCATAGGTAAAACGAGAGAGGGAACAATTAAGGGTTCCCCACACTGGAAATCAGAGGAAAACATAGAAATGATAACTAGTTAAAAACAAGGTGCTCTTAACAAATCCTGTAGTAATACTTCTAGTTATTCATTCAAATTTAGAACAAACATAGATGGATGCATGTAACAAAGAAAGATAACAATGACAAGTAAGGAAATACTTCACTCCAAATAGCTCATCACAGAAATCTTGAAGTATGATGCGAATTGGTTTGATCCAGTCTACTACTCAAAATTTGAAACACAAAAGCCTTCAAGTCCAACAAAATGTCTATAGCAATCTCCAACAATTTATTCCACACAAAATACTTCTAAAGATGAAGTATTTATACATAATTCTTTACAAAATATCCTAGAATGCTTCTAGGAATTATCTAAGGGAAATAAAATAACTTTACAACAATAATAGAGACAACTTCTTAACAAATCAGCAAGCTATCCTATTTATCCAAAAGAAAGAGACTATTTTGAGGATAAGATGCAGCTGGCTGCCTTGGTGTCCTCTTTGCTGGCTTTAGATATTTTAAATTTGTTTTGGAATCTGATCTACCTTGTCTGATACTCTTTCTCTGATTATCTTTATTCACTGATACTCTCTAAACTCTGATACTCTTTTAACCATAGTCAAAACTGTTTACTGTTGTAAAAATCTGTTTTCGCTGTAAATCAACAAACAATTTTTCCTCCTTTCATTTGTGTGTCTTTTTATCTTTCGTAATAAATCTGTGAGTGATTTCCAATCCTCATTTTTATGAATTTGTATCTTTTTTAATTTCCTGAAGTTTTCATCAACTTCAGTGTATTTGGCAAAGGTTGGCTTGATAACAAACAAGTGCCTTATCTCATGTTGTAAATAGAATAAGTCTTTGAAATTTTTGAGTAAGAGATTTCCTGTTGGAATGCCTTGTTCTTGTGGTTTATTTACCTGTTCCTTTGCAAATTGTCTAATCTTTTTATCATAGTCATTCTGAGGCATCAATTTATCATTAATAACCATAATGTCAGGCAATACTTTCTGCCTCAAATTTTTAAACTTGACCATAAATCTGGTTATGGAAGTATTCATATTCTCACACTTTTCTTCGAGTTGCTTCATTAGATTCTTCTTTGTAGTAATTTTCCTAATTTATAGGATAGTTTCAGTCCTGTCAGTAATCTTGAGTTCTTCTAACTCTTGTCTGTTTTTGCTGTTAAGGAATGTGATCAACTTTAAATCTTTCTCTGGTTCATCGACCAGTTCACTTTGAGTCTTTTGAATTTTTGCTTGCGCTGCTAGTAGTAACTCTCTCTATTCAAAGATTACCTGAATTGAAGGCCACACATCATGGATGGCTTCAATGATATTGTTCCTAAGGTAGTTTTTGATGTATGATATTTGATCCTTTAAGGTTAACTCCTTTTGCAACTTCTTCAATTCTTCATTAAGTCTGATGGCATTTTTCTCATGTGTTTTTGCATTTATCTGAGCCAATTTGTTTGAATTCTCAATATTTTCTACCATATTTGTCAACCTGTTAATCTCACTTGTATTTAGAGACATTTCTTCCATAGCTTTCACTAATTTGCTGGCCGCATCTGGAGGATGAATTGTTGTTGTGGATGACTCAGCAGCTGATGTTGTGGATGAAGTCACTGGAACTGCAGTATCCAGTGGAACTTTGGGTGCCAACTCTTCAGCTAGAGTTGAAGGCACATCAATAGTGACCATGGGGATAACTGTAGGTGGCTCTAGTATTTTCACTATTTCCTTTTCATGGACAAGTTTGTCCATCTGAATCTCCATCTCCTTAATATGTCCTGTAAGCTGAAAGATGATGTTCATCATGTCATCTTTGTCATTCTGTTCCTGTATGATTTCTTTAGCCTGGGGATGTTCACCTAGAGGAAGTTTAAGCTGTTTACTCAAGGCTGCAATGTACTCATTTTTTTTTTTTAAATAACAATTCTATTGCATTGACATTTTCAGGGTCATATCCCACTTTAATTACCAATTCTTCTAAGGATTTAATTATGAGATCCTTAGCATATAATTAGGCTTTATCCATTTTCATCTGATCTTGCATGTTGGAAATGGTGTTCTGGAGCTTCTGAGCACTCATGGATTTAGTTGTAACAGTGGAGTACAACATTTATGAAGTCTGCCTATGGAACTCAATCTGATCAAGAGCATGAATCTTTTCTGTTGGGATTTCTACATCAACTTTTTTATAATCTACCACTGTCTTGGGAGATTTTACTGTTGGCTGCAACATTGACATGATTAAATTTTGATTTGAATAATCAAATGCAGACAGAAGTATATTCTGACCACTTGGTGTTTGTTTGACATATTGAGAATAAATACTATTCTTGATCTCTTCATTCTTCAACTTGATCTGTTTGTATTTTTCTTTGATATCCAGATCTTTCTCCTCAGCTGTCTGTGAGGAAGAGACTTCCATAATATGTTGTCTTTCTATCAGTTGTGTATTTTCAGTATCAACTTTTCCTTCATTTTGTTTTTCAGTAGCTTGTTCATTGATAATGGTAGTGGCAACATTTGTCTCTAGAAAATCTATATTAGTATCTAGGAGATCTGTTTCTTCAACATCAATTGTTATCTTCTCTTCACCAACTGAACTTAACTTAGGCCTTTTGTTGTATATTAACTTGAATTTGGTTTCAGTTGTAGTTTCAGCAATATAGGAACCTTCTTCCCTTACTCTCTTACTAGATTTTTCTGGCTGATTTGGAGTCTCCAAAGTGTGACTAGTATCATTTTTGTTTACTGCATCTGTTAAGGTATTTTCACTCCACTCAATTTGATTTCCAAATTTTTCTATCTCTGGTTTTGCTTCATGAATGAAAGGTGTTAAATTGCATTTAACCCTTATTTTACTCAGGATCCCTTGTGGATCATAATTCCAAGGAAAACTTTCTTCAAATTTGTATTCCAATAGTTGCTTAGCTGCCTCTTTTTCTGTATCCCTGTGATTGCAGATGAATGGCCCTATCTGATTCTTTAATTTGAATTGAGTTTTCATCTTTGCTACCATGAAATTTATAGAATTAGAATTTAGGATCTGCCTGATATATTCCAAGGCAAAGATCCTCATTGAAACATGCTTGGGTAACTTGTAAGGTAACATGTTTGACCCAAATACTCTGATCTCAGTATATTTTTCATATAAGTACCAGTCACCAACCTTATTCTGCTCTAAAACTACTATATATTTTTCATTTGTTCATTTATGCTTGGCTGCTCTATTTTTGTTAACATTGTGATCACTAGTTTTAGGAATAACTCTGAAAATTTTGCATAAGTGAAATCTGTACATTCTGTCCTGAGTAAAGATGTCCAGAAAATGGCAGAAAGAGGATTTCCCTCTATGTCAAGCTTTTGGAGGGTAGCTGGAAAATTATCTGAATGAAAATATAGAAACATATGGAAAAGGAAGGAAGTATATCTGAACACTCCTTCAATTGGAAAATTGATCAATTTATAATGAATATTATCTATAATGAAACCAACATAATCAAAGATTACTGATGGGGTTTCCCTAGGGTGAAGGTGGATAAGAACCCCAAGATGGATTCATCTGTGTGTTCATCAGTAAAATATCCTAGGATGAAGGAAAACATGGAAATCACATGTCTTGAACCTTCTGGGAATTTGATAGTAGAATATGGGGGATTCAATTTAGGAATTTCTACATGTGAGGGCATAAATGTTTGGAAAATCATGAATCTCTTGGGAAAATCAAGGCCAATATACATCTTGGTAAGGGCCTCTATGGATGAAGGGACTTCTTAAGGATCAAGCTGAAGTTGTAGCATCTGGTTAAGTCATTTAGCAGTAATGGTGAAAAGCACTTCTTTGTTAGCATTTACAATGGCTCTTTGCTCAGGTACATAATGCTGTTGACATAACCTAATGATTTCCTGGCATGGGTGAGTTAATGGGACAACATATTTGGGCAAGCGGGATTCCCAAATATGGATTTATTCTTCGTTATCTAGGGAATTTTCAAAGCACCAGTTATGAATATCTAGTAGGTTAAATTCAACAATGGGATCTGATATCTTATAATCAACACCAACCAATGGAATGTGTTCAATGTCTATGACTGGGGGTTGTAAAGGATTGAAAATAATAGCAGTCTTAGAAGTCACGGCAGGGGTTGGTTTAGGCACTTTGGAAGCTTCAGGTTTGCTAGAGCTCTGCTTTTTAGGAATTTTGGCTACTTCTGCAAGTTTAGATAGTTTACAGAAGTATTTTTACTTTTAGCAGAGGCTTCTTTGGATAAAACAGGAAAAGTATAGTCTCTTCTTTGGGTTTTCTTTCCAATTAGGTCTATAAAAAATGATTTACAAGCTTCTGAATTGGTTTAAAACAAGAAACATGGGTTTCCTAATTCTTTCACTGAGGAATTGGGCTTAAAAAGTCTTTTTTAAAATTGGGCACAGAGGCATAGGATACCTTCAGAGGTTTTCTGGCTTAGTTTGGAGCTTTGAAGTAGTTCATCAAACTGTAAAAACTCACAATTTTCCTCCAAAATAGTATGCAATATCAAAACAGGGTTTTTGGAGAAAAATTGACAGGGTTTGGCCTGTTTTAGGACCATTTTGATAGACTTCTTTTGTTATTTTTAATTTATGAATGGGAAAATATTCTTTAAAAGGCTTTTCAAATTGAAAACAGGCTTAATTTGGAATAAAAGCCTATTATTTGTAGGTCTAGGTTTTGAAATGGTTTCTGGGGTCTTTGAACAGGTCGAATAGCTTCTGTCTGATCTTTGGCGCAATTCTGAGCTTCTCAGCGATCTTCAATCAGATTCAATTAAAATCTGCGGTCTTTTGGCTTGAAAAAGGTATAAAAGGTTCATTTTAATAGTCGAGGTGGCTTGTGCAGAGTTTACGTGCAAAAGGAGAAAATATGAATGTATTTCACATGTATATTGGAGATATTTAGGGCTTAACATGCAATTTAATGGTAGTCACATCAGGTAGGAAGGTGGTTTCAGGTCTCAACGTTATCAAAACATGAGTGGTTATCATGCAGCATTTGGGCGGTAAGAAGTTTTGGAGCGATCCAATAGAAATCGAACACGTGGATGAGAGATGAAATAAAAAACTGCCTATTTCACAGATAAATGCGATGGGAGTGATTGCACATGTTTTCTGTGTGATATGGGCTTCTATCCGTCAGATCTGGGATTAGACTGCGAACGACCCAGATTGAATGGGAAGTTGCATCGAAATAGGGGAGTGGGACCAGGGTCGTTATATGCGGCGGGGTTAAACTTTAGACTTTAATAAATAAGAATTTAATCAAAGTCTAAAACTGATTTATATGGTCAGGCGGGAATATTATGACATATGTTTCAACCTTTTTAAAACATTTATGAAATGTTTCAACCATATATAAGCGGGCGTGGTTTAATATTATATCTTTTTTTGAACGCTTTTGATAGCTGTTTTAAAACTATAGGGGGTGGGGATTATTTCTTTTAATGATGGATTTAGACCAATGGGATAGTAGGGCATGGTTTTATATTGCACACGTGGAGTATTAAACATTGGTCTAAACTTTAAAATTGAGGGTTTGTGGGTTTATTTAAAAATAAAGGGTTTTAATAATATACAGGTGGGAATATTTAGGGTTTTAATAAAATAAGTTAGGAGTTAATATGAAAAAGGTATAATGTAATTAATGAAAATACATTTTAACTCTAAGTAAAGTGCAAAAATAAAGTATTGGTTGTCTTTGTTGTATTAATTCACACTTTAACTTAGGATAACTGCATTTTGAGGGTTTATGAATGATTTTGAAAGGGAATGAGATTAGTTATTTAGGGTTACAATTTTACTAAGTAAAAATGGGTTTTTACGTAGGAAAAAGGGATTCTGATTTATGAATGAAGGGTAAATACTAATGAATGTGGGTCTAGTGTGGGAATTCAATATTTTTTTAACTAACCAGTCATCGAGCCTTGGGGCCGGTCCCAACAAAAGTCAGAGAAATGCTCTGAGCCTTTTCGATTGATAGTTTAGAATACTGAATATTTGGAGAGGAGGGGAAATTAGTGAGTTTTGCCTGATGATGCTTTATTACATGATTGCTAAACTTCTTTTTACTTACCCATCTTTATTTCTAACATTTTTACTTCATTTTCATGGGTGCATTTAGGCTTGCAACCCTAAATTTTTTTTCTTTCAAAGCATAAAAATATCTAAGTCTACCTTATTTCATCTAAGGGCTTAGATTAAAATATTGAGCTCCTCATTATTCTCTACCTATCTACTGATTTGCCAAGTTTAAACTGTCTGAAAAATCTTTATTCTCTATCTAAAACATGAAATTGAAAGCATCAAAAGTTAAGATTAAACTGTTTAACTGATCATGGATTATGGCATTTATTGACACTCTGCACATAATCATTATTCTTGTAGTAAAAGTAAAAGTAGTGGCATTTGAACTTGCTCACTTTCAGGTCTTATTTTATCTCTTTTTTCTTTTGGGGTCTATATTTTTCTAAGTCTTTTGATCTTTCTTTTAGGACTTTTTACCCTCTTTTTTGTTTTTTATTATTTTTCATTTTTTCAAAATATGGGAAAACAACTTGCAAAAAGCAAGGTATGTACATATTTACAAGACTATCAAAGTCAATTCAAAATTTATGAACCCTGTTATTATAGGACCCTAACAGTAGCTCCACATGGGGATGGCATTTCCTGGTGAAATGTCAAGAACTTTAAGACTAGTAGCCTTTGACCTTTGACTGTGATGATCCTGTAAGTATCTTCTGATTTCTGCAATAACTCATATTTATGATATTTTACCTCTCAAAGCTTAGGGCCTTCTCTCTAGGCTTCAACTTTGTTAGGAAAACATCTAATCCAATATAAAATCTTCAATGTATATGTAAAATGATCAAAAGTAAATGTGACTAACTATTGGTTATCACAGATGAATAGTAGTGCTTCAACATTTTTCCATTTACTGGTCCTTCTTGTAGATCTGTTCCATCCATTTCCTTCAAAAAGAAAGCATTATTACCTCTATATCCATAAATCACATAAGGTCCTTTCCACAGAAAATAAAATTTTCCATGTTTACCTTTGTCTTCTCTTCTGGAATCCCACTTTAACACTTGGTTTCCAATGTAAAAATAATCTTCTTTACTCTTTTTATCAAAACTTTTCTTTATTTTATCCTGGATAACTTGGGATCTAATATAAACTTCTTCTCTTGTTTGCTGCAAGTGAATGGTTTGATTAATCCTTCTCTGAATGCGATTGGTTTCAACCTGTAACTCTTGGATAATCTTCATCACTGGCACTCCTAAGGAGGATGGAAAAACAACATCCATTCCATAGACAAGCTGGTAAGGAGATGTACCAATATATTTTTTAGTTGTAAGTCTGTCTGCCCATAAGGCATTGACTAACTTCTTGTTCCAATATTTTTTGTTATCTTCCAGTAATTTTTTAATGATGTTTACAAGGCTTTTATTTGAGGATTCAACTAGGCCATTACCCTGAGGGTAATATGCAGTAGCGTGGCCTAGGGTAATATGGTATTTATGGCAGAAGTCAATCATATTTTTGGATTTGAATGCTACTGCATTATCAGTAATTATCTTTTGGGGACATCCAAATCTTGAAAGAATGTTATTTTCTAGGAAGGAGATAATGACAGTATTTGTGGCTTGTCTGGTGGGTATGGCTTTAATCCACTTGGTAAAATAGTCAGTGGCTGTCAAAATCCACTTATGTTGGCCTGAAGACAGAGGGTGAATTTCACCAATGAAGTCTAAATTCCATTGTTGAAATGGCATTTCAGTTGAAATGGGCTTTAAAGGCAGGGGTAACAGTTTTTTCTTGCCCTAAAAAATTTGGCACTTATGACAGGAAGTCACAAACTTTTTGCCATTAGCAAACAAAGTAGGCCAGTAAAAACCAGATCTCGGGATCTTGTCTATAGTATTTTTTCAATATAGATGTCCTCCACAGTCACCTGCATGAAATTCTTCAAGTATTTTGTCATCTTCTTCCTTTAACAAAAAATTTAATAAAATCCCACTATAATCTCTCCAAAAAAGTACATTATCTAAAATACAAAATCTTACTGCCTTTAGTTTTAAGAATTTGGCTTTGGTTCTTGAAAATCTAGGAGGAGCTTGTAAGTTTAGTATTAAAAATATGATATTTGTATACCAAGGTGAGTCTTAAAAGGCTTCACTAATCGTTGGAGTCGCCATCTCTTCCTTATCATCTACTTGGGCAATAAAATTTATGTCTAGGGAATTAAAATTAGATTAAGCCATAAGTCTGGCTAATCCTTGACCTTTGATGAGCTTTGTGGGTTTTATCTCTATGTAATATTCTAAGATAGTGGAAATCCACTTACCTCTTCTTCCATCAGGACCATCCTGAGTAAGAATGTCTTTTACTACAAAATTTGGGACATAGGCAATGATGTGAAAATAGAGAATATAGACTCTGACGTCTTTAATGGCATTTACCAAAGCTAAGGCTTGTTTCTCCACGATATTGTATTTCAAAGGGGCATCTCTAAGGGTGTTACTAAAGAAAGCTATGGGATGTTCAAATCCCTGGTCATTTTTTTGCAGTAAAACTGCAGTAATGGTGTGTTCTGAAGCAAATGACAAAATTATGAAATCCTTCTTAAAGTCAAGACTTATTAGGATTGAAGTTTTAGTTGAGGCCTGTTTGATGGATTCAAATGACTGTTTAGCCTCAATAGTCTATTTAAGGACTGAATATTTTTTAAGCATGTTTTTTAGTTCTCTAATTATCTCAGCTAAATTGGATATGAATCTTCTTAAAAAATTAATCTTACCTAGAAAGGCTTGTAACTCTTTGATGTTTCTTGGTGGACTGATGTTAATAATTTCTTTTATCGTAGCAGGATCTATTCTGATTCCTTCTTTAGAAATTATGTGTCCAAGTAACTTGACTTCTTCTAATCCAAATAAACTTTTCTTAGGGTTTAAAGAGATGCCAAATTTCCTGCATTTAATAAAAACTTGTCTCAGATGATCCAAGTGTTCATTATCAATTTTAGAAAACATAGTAATGTCATCTAAGTAAATTACTAAGAAATCATGTATTTCCTTTGCAAAAGCTATGTCCATAGTTATTTGAAAGGTTTCCCTTGCATTCATTAGATCAAAAGGCATTTTTACATACATAAAAGTGCCCCAAGGAGTAGTAAATGCTGTTTTGGCTTGATCTTCTTTTTAGACTAAAATCTGGTTGTATCTTGAAAAACCATCTAAAAGTGAAATCCTAGAAGAGCCAGCTACCCTTTGTAATATGTGATCCATTTTAGGTAAAGGGTAATTATATTTTAAGGATACTTTGTTTAGATTCATAAAGTCAACACATAATCTAATCTCTCCTATTTTCTTTCTTGGTGGAACTAGGTTGGAAACCCAATCCGAATATTTGATTGGTGCAATTATCTGTGCATCATACATTCTTTTCACTTCTTTTTCTATCAAAGGCAATAAAACAGGGTTAATTCTTCTCAACTTTTGTTTTAAAGGATTTTTATCTTCTTTTATTGGAATTTTATGTTGAATTATGTTGGTATCATAGGATTTAAGATCCTCATAACTCCAAGAAAAAACATCTTGATATTCCTTTAAAAGAGAAATATATTTTTCCTTTTCTTGTTGAGGTAAGGTTTTGGAAAGTTTGATCATTTTGGGTTTTAACTCTGTACCAATATTGCATTCTTCTATATCAGATCTAATTGGCTCCATTTTGGGTTTTCTAGCTACATCATTTGAGTCAAAAATATCTTCTCAAGGAGTTAAACCTTTGGGTAAGAAATTATCCTTAAAATTCAATATGTCAGATTCATCATCAATAATTTATTCAATCTCTACTTTCTCTAAGTTATCTATATTTGATTGACTAAATCTAGTTGATTTAGCAAACTTTACTTTATTTACATCTGTGTTATTCAAATTAATTTCACAATCTAAATCTTTCTCTATAATACAATTTGTGTTATTTGAGGTTGTCTGGAATTATTGGTCTATGCTTGATTTCAACACTATATCTGTGATTAGGTTGGAATGGTAAATTGCATGTACTAGCAAAGGTTGCTAGACAGTGAGCCTGTATATTTTATTTTCTAGGTATAGCAACAAATTTAAATTCCAATAAATCATCAGTTAAATCTAGCACAATATCTCTGTATCGACTTAATCTAGGATTGTAAACATAATATACTCCATTTATTTGTTTTATGATCAACTCTGAATCTCCCATGATTAATATTCTTTTGCCTCCTGAGTTCCTAATAATTTGGAGTCTTAGAATGAGGGATTCATACTCAGCCATATTATTAGTACATTTCAAATTGAGCCTGAAAGCATGGCCTTCTAAGTGATTAGTCTCCATGTTGGTTATCCAAACTCATGCTCCTTCTCCTAACTTATTTACTGAACCATCAAAGTCTAAATGCTGTAAATATTCATGAAATATATTATCATTGTTTGGTGTTTTCTTTTTCTTGGTTAGTTCAATTTGGATTTCATTAGTCTCAGAGTTACATAAGATAAAAGAATCAAGGTCAGTTGGTGTAGAGTAAATTGGGTAATTTATAGATCTTTCTGCACTACTGCCCATGTACTTCTTCAATGTTTCCCTATATAACTTCTTAGGCTGAACAAAAACTGATATAGTAGCATAAGACATGTCCAATTGTAGAGATCCCTGTAACTTTGCTCCCCATGAGTAGGATAGTAACATTCCATATTTAGGTGGGATATCAGCTACTACAATGTCCATTAATATACTCTTACCAGGATATTGAACTAGTGTTACACAAAAATCTTTGATTAAACCTAGGCATTCAACTTTACTCAAATCAAACGAAAACAAATCTTTGTAGGGCCTTGTGATTTCTAAATTTAGAGTTTCCATTATGGCTTTGGGCATCAAATTATGAGAAACTCCTAAATCTAGCATTGCGTTGTGTAATATTTGATCATGAATGGTAAGACTAATATAAAATGGAGGAACTGCTCCATCTGCATGTTTTCCATTCACATCTGGACCAAAAATCAACTCTGGTTGATCATCATTCAAATTAATAGCATCTTCTCCATCATTCATATTTAGTGTTTTAGTGATAGTTGATTTATACAAGTCATGTTTTACCAATTATGTCAAAGGAATTGGTATTTTTAACTTTCCAATTTTAGTTTGTATATTAAATGAAGGTTGAGATTTACTGATTTGAATTAATTCTTCTTTGGTGACTGTAGTTTGGCTTGGTTTATCTTGTTTTTCTACAGTTATATTTTCATTTTCAATTGGTTTGACATTATCTGTTTGGGTTTCTTGTGTTTTACTGCTCCTAATTTTCTTTTCAGGGATTGTTTGTGAAGCAGTAGATGTTCTTTCAGACTTAGAATTATCAGCAGGTGTTTTTGAAGTAGCAGTTTTTGGATCCACTAATTTAGGATCAACAGAGGGTATTTTAGGATCTAAATTTGTTGTTTTAACAGAATTAGAAGCTTTTGCAGCAATATATTTATGTGGATCTTTTGTAGCTTGAGAAACAGCATAAGTAATATCAACAATATTAGGGCTTGATGTATTCTTAGGACTAGAAATATTTTGGGAAGAACTGGAGTTTTGCTTATTTTCCCTTGGGAGAATTTGCAGAACTTTTGTTTTAGGAGCTTCTACTGTTTTCTTATTTTGTGTTTGGGAAGTTTTCTTGGTATAAGACTCATTTTTTTTCTTATTTCTGAGGTTATATTGACTGTGTATTTCATTTATAGCATAATCATAACCTTGTTTATAATCAAAGAACTCACTTGAATCTAATTCGAGTTGTTGGAGTTCAAATAATTCCTGATCTTCCTGAGTGAGAAAAATAGTATTATTATCATCTATTCCCATTAGATTTATTGCATCCTCATCATCATCATTATTCTGAGAACTTTTAGCATAGTTCTCTTGGAAGGGGGGCCTTATTGTCTGGTCTGGGGCTGTTTCTTTTGCTTTTCCTATATTTGTTTTTTTCCTAAAATTGGGATTTTTGATCTGCTGTTGATTATCCCATTGAGGTCTTCTTTCTATATTGTCAAGTCTATCCATCATCCTCTCTAAATTTTTAGCTAACATATCTATTTTTGTGTCTGAACTTGAGGCTTCTTCTTTAATGGTCACTCTTCTTTCATTTCTCAATCTTGCTTTTCTAGCTAGAATGTTTACTTCTACACTAACAACATCTGTTTGCATTCTTTCTAAGGTTTCTACATTTATTTCCCTCAACTGATAATCTATGCCTATGTCAAATCCATCAGGGAATTTGAGTAGGATAGAATCAGGAGTGGGTTTAAGATTTGTAGGGATGGAATTGTAAAAACTGTTATATCTAGTGCACTAGTCTTGGACTGACTCATTTGGAGCTCTTGTCATGGCATCAAATTCAGAATATATATGGAGTGGATTCTTTTTCTTTTCCCATTTATTTAAAAACATTCTATGAAACACATCTAAATTAGTTACACTACTAGCTGCAAGACTTTTAAACCACTTCTTAACTTCTCCTGTTAATTTTTGTGCAAACAACCTCATTTGTACATCTGATTCATCTATCTCATGAAGTTCAAAGTAATCTGTTATTTTGTTTATGTGCTGCTGTGAAGTATACTGTGTAGTAGCATCAAACTATGGAATCTTACTTTGGTAATCTTGGGGCATGTCATGAAGCTGTCCTGGAAGGACAAGGTGTAATGTTCCAAAATTGGAACAACTACACTATTGGGAATATCTCAAGATATTACCAATGTGGAGCTTCAACAATATGTAAAACACCCTCAATGGAGCAGCAGTGAATACATTAACACATAAAATACCGGAAAATCCAAATAGCCATCATATTATACCATAGCAGCATAAGATATACAAATCCTTGAGGAAATGATCACTCAAGCAAGGCACTACAAGCCTTAAGAGGAATGTGCATGAGAATATGAAGAACACTACTACATGAATAAAGCCCTAGGCTATGACTGCGCAATACTTGAAGGAGAACTGCTGCAAAATGTCAATAATATATAGATATGACAGTGGATATCTCAAATAAGAAGGGGGAGCAAGATCTCAACCCTTGGAAACTTACAATACACAATCCTCAGTGGGATTGGCTGAAATACAAGCAAAATGGCATTCCTGCAGAAATGCCGGAGTTTCTAGGTAGCAGGAACAACTCAAGAACTGGAAATAAGTGGAGAAGTATGAATATGCTACAATCACTGAAAATATATCCTCCAATGGATCTCTAGAGTGAAAGGCTGCTCCTTTCACCTAAGATCTCACCCTCCAAACTATCTGCTAATCCCTCACAGCAAATGCTCTCCAAGAATAACACTGTCTAAGAGAGGGACTGCGCTGCTAATGATGGTAAGTGGTTGGCCTGGTGCCAAATATGATGGAATCTGCTCATAGAACTCCCTTACTAATCTCCCAAGGGAATGGAAGCTCCCTCCTTTGGAAAAACTAGCCAAGGATGGTGTTGTAGAAAACCTCCCCAACAACACCTAGCAACACTGCACAATCTGCAATTGAAACTGCGCTGATGAAGAAGGATGAGGCTTGACCTCAATGTCTAAATATGGGGAATGGAGTGAAATCCTCCAAGATCTACTCAATAACGAGAGGAAATCCTAAACAGGAATTTCCTAGCAATTCTTGCTAAACAACAAGAGATTGCAACAAGTCTAAAAAACCAAAGATGAATAATACTCAACATGCATCACAATAGCTAACTTGCCCTCCTTTTAAACAATGAGAGCTCCCTCTCCATGGGTCCCACTCATGATAGCTTCCTCCTCAAGAAACCTTCCCTCCTTTTCCACTGCGCTGGCCCACAAGATGCCTTCCATCTCCTACCACTGCGTAGTTTGACTTGGTCAAACTTGACCTAGCCTTCCTGAAAAAGTCTCCTTTCACATATGGAGGTGTGAAATCCAGCTTTGTAAGTGATCCTCTTTCAAATTAAGAGGAATTTTATTCCCTACTCATGAAATGAATGGGTCTCCTACCCATTTTATTCATCTCCTATATGAAAATAGCAAAAATTAATGTTCCATAAAATTGGGAACATTACAGTCCTCCCCTCTCAAAGATTTCTTGTCCTCAAGAAAGTGCAAGGATAAAATGATTTATTACCCCTTAATTTTCCTGTAGCATCCATGCATTATGAAATCCTCCAAGAAAAGGATGCCATATCATCAATCAAGTGTCCAAGTTATCCCTTCAACATATGTAATCTAGCTTTTGGTGAACATCCCCAAATAGCTATCATGTAAGAACAAATATCCATGGAGGAAATAATGGGCTGTCTAAGGGCCTCCTTGAGGCATGAGATCTGATATAAAATGGAACTCATCACCCCCATATGAATCTCCCATCCCCAATCAATCATCCATACAACAAAAGCTGCCTCCCAACATGGCAACTCATAAAGATATCCCTCCACCTTGAGCTCCGGGAATGAAGGTGGGCTGAAAATATGAATATGGCAAGCTTCATAGCTTGCCCCATGCTATATTCCTCTCCACTTATGATAAGTGTAGAGTGTGTGCTGATCATGGGCTATAAAATTATTTCCCTCAAGTGGCAAAATGAAGAGCAATCCTCTAGGGATTTCTCCTCCATCAATGATAATCTGGCTGGCCCAAGACATTTCATCCATGATGAGTAGGACATGATCATCATAGAATACCCCAATGACATGTTTGATTTAGGTTATACCATGTGCAGCAAGGTACAAACAATGTCTCATAGGGTTACAACGCAACCTCATCCACTGCAGCTACAGAAAATAACATGGGAAGCATTGTATAGAAAATATCACCTTGACTACTGAATAGTAAATAGATGAGTGAATTAGAAATAAAAAATAAAATACATGCCCATATACATACAATGGATGGATATCATCATCGAACTCATGGCCCACCTCAAAAGAAAGCAAATAGGTGGCTGTGGTGGCCATGTCTTCTCTCATGTTCATATTAGAACATGTAATGCATAAACTAAGGGAATCATCTTCCCTCAATGACACATTCAACTCATGTGTCAATCCACTAATCATGCTCCCCATAAGAATATAGAAAATATCAGCAAATGGAAACATGCTCAGCATCAGAATAGAGGAAGTACTGATGGTCTTACATGATGCTTGATGGAACCAACAGTCTCCCAAATAGATATAGCGCAGTTTTTCAAACTGCTGCTTCAGAATTTTACATGGAAAAATGTTTCTTAATACATGGTCAAGTAAATGAATTGGCTAAAAATATATGTAATGAGAAAACCTTTGCCCAAGGCCACATAAAATATGGTTGTCTCCATCATATGGTTTGGCCCAACTTTGCTCATGGAGCAACATGAAAAATCTGCCCCTTTGAGGAGCCATGCACTGCAACATAATGATAAGAGTATGTAAACCAGCAAATGTAAACAGAAGGCTCTTACCATAGGATGGAATTAAGATGACATATGGATCCATGTATGTGACCTTGCTCCTAAGTGACAGCACTGTGGACTCATGCAAAAAGGCTCTTTCCCATACCAATCTTTGTTTCTTGACATGCTCCTTGTCAAGAACACCTCTGGTGATGCTGCTGCAAATATGAAGCTTCTCCCAAGATGGAAATTCCTCCTGATCAGTCCAAGCCAAGGATTAGTCCCTTTGCACTATGAGAGTGCCCTCCTCTACTCCTGCAACACTATACATCTTATGAGAGCAAATCTACTTGTGCTCTCTCCAATACATCCCAAGCAGCCCAAGTGCTTGTTGCCTCCTCATGCTCACATCATGTAACTCATGTGATGAAGGTATCATGACTGATATATATACTATATCAGCACCATGTATCCCTACTCCCTGCTGCTCAATGATGTAAACATCCTGCCACCTCTTCTTCATTCCCATCCTCCTGAAAAGAGGATGCACTAAGTGATGGCCAAACTCCTTCAAGAGGAGCCAACACAGCCAAGCCTCTTGCTGCCCGGTATCATATATTTTCAAGTGGAAAATCAGCCTCTCGCTCCTCATCCAAACCCACTCAGCTCCTTGTGGATTTCTTCTCCTTTTTCCTCCATTGGTTTCCCTCTCATGAGGATCACCATTCTCCCAAGCCATACCTTCCCCTTTGCATTTCATAGAAGTTTGAAATGCAGCTCCTTGGAGACCTCTTAGAAAAGATCTCTCACCCATGACTATGTTGGATCCATGAGGGCCCAAATGTGATGGAGGTAATATCTCCTATCCGCCCATGTTTAACAACGTTGCTAATTCCTCCAATGGTGTAGTGGCTGTTTCAACCTCCGGTTCAATGTATGTTTCCTTGTTTATCATAAAGGTGCCATGGTTTGTTTCATCCTCCAATGGTTCACATCCCAACCTCAAGGGCTGAATGAGACTCATCAAAAGTGCATGAAGATGAGGGTTCATCTCCTCCTTAAACCCTTTGCATAGTGTAGTGCAATCATGGTGCTCTAGAATAGAAAAATGTGTAGATTCTTGGACCTTTAAAGATGAATTTCCACAATATTTTAAATGATTTGCTGTAATGGAAAGTGGAACTTTACTCATACCTTGGAGGATCTTGGGATGTTCTTGTGTGGCTGTAATGGCATTTCCTCTTGATGCAATGGCTGCCTCCTCTATAGATATAGAAGGTTCCTCCCCCAAAGCTGCAACAGCATTGGTGCAATCCACCTCCCATGGTGGTGTGAGCCTTTCCTCCTTTGTCCTCTCTCCATCAAAGGTTTTGATTAACCTTTGAGAAAATTCTGCAAAGGAACTCACCCTTGAATGGACCAAGGGTTTGAACCACCAAACAAAGGCTTCATCCTCCATGTGCAGCATTGAAATCTCCACTGCTTCTTTCTCTACCACTGGATGTAGCAGAAAAAAATGCCTCAAGCTTCCTCATCCAAGCTCTTGCTGCAGTATCCCCATCAAATGTAGACAATAGGAACCTATTGCCTCTGATTTCTTTTCTATTGCAGGGCCTTCTCTCCTCCTTCTGCTGAATAAACTGTGGGAATGTTGTAGTTCCCCTGAATGCTCTAAAGTGAGATTTATATTCACCCAGGTACTTACTTAAGATCAGATGATCCAAGTATCCTCCATGCCTATATTCCTTGCCTTCATAAGAATAAGAAGTGCATGGACCTTCCTCTTCTTCTCTTTGCTTCTCCTCCTTGGGGAGGCTCTTATTTGTTTTAAAAATAGGTGAGAGCAAGCTCATCTTATTCATCATCTCCTTTTGATATCAAACTCACAGGCTATGCCAAGTTCGATGTTATGATACCACTGTAATGTTCCAAAATTGGAACAGCTACACTATTGGGAATATCTCAAGATATTGCCAATGTGGAGCTTCATCAATATGTAAAACACCCTCAATGGAGCAGCAGTGAATACATTAACACATAAAATACCGGAAAATCCAAATAGCCATCATATTATGCCATAACAGAATAAGATATACAAATCCTTGAGGAAATGATCACTCAAGCAAGGCACTATAAGCCTCAAGAGGAATGTACATGAGAATATGAAGAACACTGCTACATGAATAAAGCCCTAGGCTATGAATGCACAATACTTGAAGGAGAAATACTGCAAAATGTCAATAATATATAGATATGATAGTGGATAGCTCAAATAAGAAGGGGGAGCAAGATCTCAACCCCTGGAAACTTACAATACATAATCCTCAGCGAGATTGGCTGAAATACAAGCAAAATGGGATTCCTGTAGAAATGCCGGAGTTGCTGGGTAGCAGTGGCAACTCAAGAATTGGAAATAAGTGGAGAAATATGAATATGCTACAATCACTGACAAGATCTCCTCCAATGGATCTCTAGAGTGAAAGGCTGCTCCTTTCACCTAATATCTCACCCTCCAAACTATCTGCTAATCCCTCACAGCAAATGCTCTCCAAGAATAACGCTGTCTAAGAGAGGGACTGCGCTACTAATTATGGTAAGTGGTTGGCCTGGTTCTAAAGATGATGGAATATTCTCATAGACCTCCCTTACTGATCTCCCAAGGGAATGGAACTTCCCTCCTTTGGAAAAACTAGCCAAGGATGGTGTTGTAGAAAACCTCCCCAACAACACCTAGCAACACTACACAATATCCAGCTGAAACTGTGCTGATGAAGAAGGATGAGGCTTGACCTCAATGTTTGAATATGGGGAATGGAGTGAAATCCTCCAAGAGCTACTAAAGAAGGAGATGAAATCCTAAATAGGAATTTCTCGACAATTCTTGCTAAACAACAAGAGATTGCAACAAGTCTAAAAGACCAAAGACGAATAATACTCAACATGCATCACAGTGGCTACCTTGCCATCCTTTTAAACAATGAGATCTCCCTCTCCATGGGTCCCACTCATGATAGCTTCCTCCTCAAGAAACCTTCCCTCCTTTTCCACTGCGCTGGCCCACAAGATGCCTTCCATCTCCTACCACTGTGTAGTTTGACTTGGTCAAACTTGAACTAGCCTTCCTGCAAAATTCTCCTTTCACACATGGAGGTGTGAAATGCAACTCTGTAAGTGATCCTCTTTCACATTAAGAGGATTTTTATTCCCTACTCATGAAATGAATGTGTCTCCTACCCATTTTATTCATCTCCTATATGAAAATGGCAAAAATTAATGTTCCATAAAATTGGGAACATTACACAAGGGGAGCATACCTAGCAGCCATAGCTTGAATTCTAGCTTGGCTAAGAGGTAAAGTAGAAGTGCTAGGGGTTGAAATGAAAATAATAATTGATGAACTAAAAGCTGTAGTTGAGGTGCTGGGAAATGAAACTGGAATATATGTGGAACTACTAGGGAATGATAATGATGTGTTTGAAAAATAAAAAGGTGAGCTAATGGATATAGTGGATGAAGTGGATGGTGGAAATAGTATTCTAGGTTGTAAAGGTAGTTTAGGGATAAATGGATATGTAGATTCATTGGTATTGGAATCTATATATGATGTAGCATCATATAGAGATGAATCTACAACTGGGATTATGGTGGTATATAACTGTGAAACTGAAGGCTTAGTGGTATATGCTAACAATGGAGCTAATTCAATACCTTCATCAATATCTTTGAGAATAGTAGTATTAATTTCTTCAATTTTAGTCTGATATTCAACTTTCTTTGATTTAGATTCTACTGTAATATTTTTCTGTTTTGTTTCCAAGAATGAAATAAAAATAGGGTCTAAAACAACAATATAAAGATCACTTTCAGATTGAGTTATAAACAAAGAATGTTCAAATTTTAGATCAAAATCTATATCTTGCAAACTTACTAACTCTTGAGGTAATGAATTGACTCTTATTAATGACACTTCAACTTCCAAAATTTCTATCTGTTTTTTCTTTTTTCCAATTCCGTCTGGGTTGTCTACTATAACAACAGGTTTAGGATCTGGGTTAGACCTGGTATAGTAAATTCTCCTAGAAGCCAAAATTACAGTTTCTAATACCCACAACTTATAAAAGCAACCTTAAAGTAAAAGGATGAATATAATGAATTTCCTTTAAGATTAGTTTTATGACTGAGGATTGGTTAATTCCCCAGTATGGTCGCTAGTAATGTTATCACTCTAGTAATTCTAAAGTTATGAGATTTTTAGTTTTTAGTCAAAGAACACTAGAGGTAACCATGGACCAACTTTTAAACTCTAGGATCTAGCCTTCTTAGGGTTCAGAGAGGGCTCTCTCTTTAAGATTTAACTTTGTTTGATTTGTAAATATTAGGCTAGTTATGAAAGTGAATCTTTGGTTTTGGTTTTGATTGATTCGGTGGGAAAAATTACTTGAAGGAATGGATAGTAGGAGATCTATTTGTCCATTGGGCTATGGAGTCAAAGTCAAGCAAACAGAACTGGGATCAAGGCCAAAAAGTCAAATGTTTTTGTGAAGATCTTGGAAAGTTGTTTTTGTGAGATGGTATGATCGGGATAAAGGGAAATTAAGAATCCTTTAATCCAGAAAAAGGAAGTAGTAGGTAGAGGTCAAACTAGAGAGGGAGAAATTAAGGGTTCCCTACACTGGAAATCAGAAGAAAACATAGAAATGATAATTAGTTAAAAACAGGGTGCTCTTAAAAAATCTTGTAGTAATACTCCTAGTTATTCATTCAAATTTAGAAAAAACATACATGGATGCATGTACCAAATAAAGAGTTCAATGACAAGTAAGGAAATACTTCACTACAAATAGCTCATAACAGGAATCCTAAAGTATGATGCCAATTGGTTTGATCTAGTCTTCTACTCAAAATTTGAAACACAAAAGCCTTCAAGTCCAACAAAATGTCTATAGCAATCTCCAACAATTTATTCCACACAAAATAATTCTAAAGATGAAGTATTTATACATAATTCTTTAAAAAATATTCTAGAATGCTTCTAGGAATTATCTAAGGGAAATAAAATATCTTTACAACAATAATAGAGACAACCGCTTAAAAAATCAGAAAGCTATCCTATTTATCCAAAAGAAATAGAAACTATTTTGAGGATAAGATGCAGTTGGCTGCCTTGGTGTCCTCCTTGCTGACTTTAGATATTTTAAATTTGTTTTGGAATCTGATCTTCCTTGTTTGATACTATTTCTCTTATTCTCTTTATTCACTGATACTCTCTAAACTCTTATACTCTTTTAACCATAGTCAAAACTATTTACTGCTGTAAAAATCTGTTTTGGCTGTAAATCAGCAAAAAAAATTTCCTCCTTTCATCTGTGTGTCTTTTTATCTTTCATAATAAATTTGTGAGTGATTTCCAATCCTCATTTTTAGGAATTTGTATCTTTTTTAATTTCCTGAATTTTTCATCAGCTTCAGTGTATCTGTCAACGGTTGGATTGATAACAAACAGGTGTCTTATCTCATGCTGTAAATAGAATAAGTCTTCAAAATTTTTGAGTAAGACCTTTCCTGTTGGAATGCCTTGTCCTTGTGGTTTATTTACCTGTTCCTTTGCAAATTCTCTAATATTTTTATCATAGTCATTATGAGGCATCATTTTATCATTAATAACCATAATGTTAGGCAATCCTTTTTGTCTCAAATTTGTAAACTTGACCATAAACCTCGTTCTGGCAGTATTCACATTCTCACACTTTTCTTCGAGTTGCTTCATTAGATTCTTCTTTGTAGTAAATTTCCTAATTTATAGGATAGTTTTAGTCCTGTCAGTAATCTTGAGTTCTTCTAACTCTTGTCTGTTTTTTCTGTTAAGGAATGTGATCAGCTTTAAATCTTTCCCTGGTTTATCAGCCAGTTCACTTTGAGTCTTTTGAATTTCTGCTTGGACTGCTAGTAGTAACTCTCTCTTTTCAAAGATTACCTAAATTGAAGGCCACACATCATGGATGGCTTCAATGACATTGTTCCAAAGGTAGTTTTTGATGTATGATATTTGATCCTTTAAGGTTAACTCCTTTTGCAACTTCTTCAATTCTTCATTAAGTCTGATGGCATTTTTCTCATGTGTTTTTGCATTTATTTGAGCCAATTTGTTTGAATTCTCAAGATTTTCTAGCATCTTTGTCAACCTTTTAATCTCACTTGTCTTTAGAGACATTTCTTCCATAGCTTTCACTAATTTGCTGGCCTCATCTGTAGGATGAACTGTTGTTGTGGATGACTCAGCAGCTGATGTTGTGGATGAAGTCACTGGCACTACAGTAGCTAGTGGAACTTTGGGTGCCAACTCTTTAGCTAGAGTTGAAGGCACAAGAATAGTGACCATGGGGATAATGGTAGGTGGCTTTGGTATTTTCACTGTTTCCTTTTCATAGACAAGTTTGTCCATTTGAATCTCCATCTCCTTAATCTGTCCTGTAACCTGAAAGATGGTGTTCATCATGTCATCTTTGTCATTCTGTTCCTATATGATTTCTTTAGCCTAGGGATGTTCACCTGGAGGAAGTTTAAGCTGTTTCCTCAAGGCTGCAATGTCCTCATTCTCTTTCTTTAATAACAATTCTTCTACGTTGACATTTGCAGGGTCATATCCCAATTTAATTACCAATTCTTCTAAGGATTTAATTATGAGATCCTTAACATATAATTAGGCTTTATCCATTTTCATTTGATCTTGCATGTTGGAAATGGTGTTTTGGAGCTTCTGAGCACTCATGGCTTTATTTGTAATAGTGGAGTTCAACATTTATGAAGTCTGTCTATGGAACTCAATCTGATCAAGAGCATGATTCTTTTATGCTGGGATTTCTACATCAATTTTTTTATAATCTGCCACTGTCTTGGGAGATTTTACTGTTGGATGCTGTTGATCAGCGGTTGTCATTGATGTCAACCCAAGCAGCACCAGGGGCTAACCCAATATTTCATGGGAATTTTGACCTACCAAATTAATATATTCTGGGTCAATAATTCTTCTGATTGTTTCTACTTGTCGAGATGTTTTCGTTGATATATGGCACGCCATGTAATTCTTCACGGTTTGAGAGATATTCATGTTTGAAGTTTGTACCACCAGTTAGTGGGCTAAAACCCCATGGGGTTGGGGCATGGGTCATTGAAAAGCCATAATTAACATTTTTTAAGCTCCTATAATCTCTCCCAAATTCACTTGTTGAAGCCCCTTTCAACCTAAGTATTTATATAAATTGTGATCCTCATTTCCTCCTTATGCAGGGGATTTCGCCATTTGAAATAGGTCATCGTGGCATTTGCGCTCTAAATTTTTTTCTAAGAAGGTTCAAAAGCTCAAATTTGTATGAGGCAAAGCTGAAATCCTGAGGAAGCTTCTGTGAAAATTTCAGATCAAGGTGCACAATATTTTTGGAGATATGATCTATGGAAGTCAGGGTTTTTGCAGGCTTCTGAAATTCATCTCAAAGAAGTGACCGTGGTAAAATCGTCATAAATATCTCTCTGAGTATCTGATTGGAATTCTGTAAAAAGTGACAGATATTTCACAGATTTTAGTTTTCTATCTATCAATTTTAGAGCCGAATGAAGAAACAATGACACGTGGTATGCTGTACAAGTTTGCTCTACTGAAACAATCCATAATTAGGGAATTGTGAGAGATTGGGTATAACTCTCTCTTGAAGAATCCAAATTGGGTCAGACCTATGGCATTGGAAAGAAGACTCAAAGGACTACTACAGGACTGAAAATTAGATATTGAGGATTCGAAATAACAGAGATACACCATATTTAATATCGAGCTCCTAGAAGAAAAGAAAAAGCTAGATCATGTGTTGTCAAGGGTTGCAAAGGACCAGAATTTCTATGGCAGCAAAGCAAAGCAAGGTGCAGTAGAGGGTAGCATGACAAGATCAACAACCAAGGTGCATAACAGCAACAAGAAGTTGATCATATGAAGTATTCAAGTGGGCAACACTGCATACAATCATTGTAAAGGTATCATTGTACCAAGTCATTGTAAATACATTATTGTAAAATTGTACTAGTGTCTATCTGCCAAGGGTTGAAGAGGCAGTGTTGGGAGGTATAGGATCATCATTAGGTGGTTCTGTCAAAGTTGGGGTTATGGTCTAGTATATCTTCTTCTTCTACGTCATTCTATATCATTGTAAAGTGGACCATTTTCCCTGGTACGGGAGTCCATTCTTCTTTTATTCTTCTATAGGGTGGTAGGGTGGTGCTAGGGTGAGTTGTAGCTCATTGGGTGTTGGGGCATCCATTCAGTTGACTACTAAATAATCTCGGGCGTTGGAGCGTCCATCCAGTGGGAGCTGGAGAAGAATGCTTTTCTAGATTCTAGGAAGTTGGAGCTTTATTTTCAATTGGAGTTGAAAAGAATTATTAGAAAAGCATTAGGTGGTTTTTGTCCCGGAGTGGGTTTCCACCTTAAAAACTGTGTGCATTTGTGTTCCTCTTGTTTGATGCTATCATTGTACAAACACTGATAATAATTGAAGATTAACTAATGCTCTAATTGAAAGAAATACTGATTCACCCCCCCTCTCAGTATTTCCAACAATTGGTATCAGAGGTTGGTTCCTTCAATAACAGTTTAACAGCTGGAAGGAGGTCATGGAGCATACAAAGAATGGTGTACCTCTATTCAATGAAAATAATTATGCACTTTGGAAAGGAAGAATGGAGGTCTATCTCTTGGTGCAAGGTTACGAAGTATGGGACATTGTTCAAAATGGATTTACATCAACCGCAGATGAACAAGGTAAGAAGAATTTGGTAAATGATGCAAAAGCAAAGAATATTATTATCAGTGGACTTATTGAATCTGCTTATCATAAGGTGTTGGGTTGTAAAACTGCTAAAAATGTATGGGACAAGCTTGAGAATATATATGCAGGTGACTCAAATGTTAAAGAAGCAAAGCTTCAAATCTATAGAGAAAAATTTGAGCAACTCAGAATGAAAGAAGATTGCAACATTGCTGCATACTTCCAATACGTTGATGAAATAACCAATACTCCGGAAGGATTGGGAGAGCCAATTGATGAGAAGACTATTATATGGAAGATTCTTAGAATGTTACCAGGGAGATTCAACCCAAAGGTATCAGTCTTAGAATACAGTGAAAATCTGGACAAACTCAGCAAAGAGGAATTACATGGAGTTCTCATAGCATATGAAATGAGGCTTGATGAATAAGAGGATACTTCGCATCTAGAAACTGCGTTCGTTGCATCTAAGAAAACTAATAAAGATAAACAACCTTCAATTGAAAAGACATGCACCTGCAATTGTGAAGAAAAGAGAGATGATGAAGAAGGTCTTTCAGATGAAGAATATGCTTACTTCACGAGAAAACTAAAAATTGGGAAGGGACAATTCAAAGGTAAACTTCCATTGATATGTTTCAGCTGTAATGAGGTTGGGCATTTTGCAGCAAAATGTCCAAACAGAAGTGATGGCAACTCAAAAGGAAAGAAAGGCTATAAGAAATTCAACAAGCAAGGATCCAAAAGGAAATTTCTCTCTAAAGAAGATAGCTCATCATCCGATGAAGACAATGATAGTGAAGAAGAAGCCAATGAGAGAGTATTGTTTATGGCCAAGCACAATAAACCCAAGCACAATAAACAAGAGGTATCAAACAATGAAGAAGAAGGAATGACCTTAGAATAATTTTATAAGGAAGCAATCAAGCTTATAAAAGATCTCAAGGCAGAGAAGATCTGTTCCAATACTCTTAAAGAGCAAGTTCAAGGTCTAAAAATTGAAATTGAAGAACACAAATGCATTGAAGAGTCACTTCAAAAGAAGTTGGAAGAAAGCAACCAAGAAAGGGAAGAATTAGAAGCCGAAGTAGTCTCGCTGCGTGAGGAAGCGAAGAAAGGAAAAACTATCCAAAACTATGACAACAACTCAAGGGCATTAGAAGAACTCATCAAAAATCAATGATATTAAAACGACAAAACTGGAATTGGTTACAAAGAAGAAGAAGCAGGACCTTCTACAACAAAATACAATGAACCCATGAGATCTAACATGCATGTAGACTTCATTGGACAAGATTCACAAGAACAGCCTTGGAAGACAATTCCTCGATGAAAATTTCCATCCAGGTACCAACATATTTTTTATGTCTACTGTTATTCATGTGGAAAATTTGGTCATAAAGCTGTATAATGTCGCACGTACCCTAGGAACGAATACAATTACAGGAGATCTGTCAAATATGAACCTCCCAGGGCTCAGAGAAACATCAATAGATTTGAACATTTAAGAAATAATATTGAATGTTACAAATGCCAAAACTTTAGACACATAGCCAAAGACTGCAGACTTGAAAATCCTCCAGAATAATTTTTGAAGCCACAGAACGAACGAACATGGAAGAAGAAGAAGAATGATAATTGTGTTCTCGCTTTCAAGGCTCAAAAGAACAAAGATGTGTGGTATGTTGATAGTGGTTTCTCAACGCATATGACTGGAGATAGAAATAAATTTTCATCTCTGAAAGAGAAGAAGGATGGAGTCGTGTCTTTTGGAAATGATGGATCTTCAAATGTTATAGGATCAGGTACTGTCACTCTCAGAAGCAAAGATGCTCTAGCCAAGAATGTTCTATTCGTTGAAAACATGAATCACAATATGCTCAGTGTTGGACAAATGTGTGATCAAGGGCACACAATACTATTCAACTCCAAAAAATGTGAAATCAGGAAAGGCGTGTATGGTGAAATTGTGGCTACAGCAAGTCAAGCTCCAAATGACATATATGTTCTGGATGAAGCAACTAAAGCATGTCTAATAGCTAAAGAGGATGATACAATAATTGGTAGCAATGATGATCGACTAGTAAGAATTTTGCTACAAAGGTGCAAAGTGATTACGAGATGTCTTTACTTGGTGAGCTGACATACTTCTAAGGGCTTCAAATATCTCAGCAAGAGAAAGGAATATTTATATGTCAAGCCAAGTACATCAAGGAAATGCTCAAGAAATTTAAAATGGAAGATTGCAAACCCATCCTTACTCCAATGGTAACAGGTTGAAAATTGAGCATAGATGACTCATCTAAGGATGTGGATCAAAGGTTGTATAGATCTATGATTAGTAGTCTTCTATATGTAACAGCGTCCCGACCAGATGTTATGCAAGTAGTTGGACAAGTAGAAATATTCCAAGCAGCACCAAAAGAAACACATATTAAATATTCGCCAGTATTATCTTTGCCAAAAGCTTGGGATTCTCCCAAGTTCTCATTAGATTTTCCTTTTTCAGAATATAAAGGGGGAGTGGAAGTAAATTAAAAGTCTGCAGGACGGTTGTGTGTCAGGGGGAGTGGAAGTGTGTACAGGTCCGCAAGATGGTTGTGTTTTAGGGGGAGTTACCCTTTTCCATTGATGTCAAAGGGAGAGAGAATGTTGTAGGAAGAGGTGTCATGATCGCAGGGGGAGTACTTGTGTTGCCATCAATGCCAAAGTGGGAGATTGTTGATCAACGGTTGTCATTGATGTCAACCCAAGCAGCACTAGGGGCTAACCCAATATTGCATGGGAATTTTGACCTACCAAATTAATATATTCTTGGTCAATAATGCTTTTGATGGTTTCTACTTGTCGAGATGTTTCTGTTGATATATGGCACACCATGTAATTCTTCATGGTTTGAGAGATATTCATGTTTGAAGTTTGTACCCCCAATTAGTGGGCTAAAACCCCATGGGGTTGGGGAATGGGTCATTGAAAAGTCATAATTAATATTTTTTAATCTCCTAAAATCCCTCCCACGTTCACTTGTTGAAGCCCCTCTCAACCTAAGTATTTATATAAATTGTGATCCTCATTTCCTCCTTATGCAAGGGATTTCGCCATCTGAAACAGGTCATCGTGGCATTTGAACTCTAAATTTTTTTCTATGAAGGTTCAGAAGTTGAAATTTTTATGAGGCAAAGCCGAAATCCTGAGGAAGCTTCTTTGAAAAGTTTAGATCAAGGTGCACAACATTTTTGGAGATATGATCTGTGGAATTCAGGGTTTTTGCAGGCTCCTGAAATTCATCTCAAATAAGTGACCGTGGTAAAATCGTCATAAATCTCTCTCTGAGTATCGGATTGGAATTCTGTAAAAAGTGACAGATAGTGCATAGATTTTAGTTTTCTCTCTATCAATTTCAGAGCTGAATAAATAAACAGTGACATGTGGCATGCCATACAAGTTTGATCTGCTGAAACAATCCATAATTAGGGCATTGTGAAAGATTGGGTATAACTCTCTCTTGAAGATTCCAAATTGGGTCAGACCTATGAAATTGGGAAGATGACTCAGAGGACTATTACAGGACTAAAAATCAGATATTGAGGATCTGAAATAGCATAGATAAACTAGATTTAATATCAAGCTCCTAGAAGGCAAGAAAAAGCTAGATCATGTGTTGTCAAGGGTTGCAAAGGACCAAACTTTCTATGGCAGCAAAGCAAAGACAGGTGAAGCAGAGGGTAGCATGACAAGAGAAGTAACCAAGGTGCATAATAGCATCAAAAAGTTCATCATATGAAGTCTTCAAGTGGGTAGCACTACATACAATCATTGTAAAGGTATCATTGTACTAAGTCATTATAAGTACATTATTGTAAAAATTGTACTAGTGTCTATCTGCCAAGGGTTGAAGAGGCAGTGTTGGGAGGTCTAGGATAATCATTAGGTGGTTCTATCAAAGTTGGGGTTATGGTCTAGTATATCTTCTTCTTCTACATAATTCTATATCATTGTAAAGTGGAACATTTTCCCTAGTACGGGAGTCCATTCTTATTTTATTATTCTATAGGGTGGTAGGGTGGTGCTAGGGTGAGTCGTAGCTCATTGGGTGTTGGGGCATCCGTTCAATTGATTAATGAAGAATATCGAGCGTTGGAGTGTCCATCCAGTGGGAGCTGGAGAAGAATGCTTTTCTAGATTCTAGGAAGTTGGAGCTTTATTTTCAATTGGAGTTGAATATTAAAGAATTATTAGAAAAGCATTAGGTGGTTTTTGTCCCGAAGTGGTTTTCCACCTTAAAAATTGTGTGCATTTGTGTTCCTCTTGTTTGCTGCTATCATTGTACAAAAACTGATAATAATTGAAGATTAACTAATGCTCTAATTGAAAGTAATACTGATTCACCCCCCCCTCTCAGTATTTCCAACAGATGCAACATTGACATGATTAAATTTTGATTTGAATAATCAAATGCAGACAGAAGTCTATTCTGACCACTTGGTGTTTGTTTGAGATATTGAGAATAAATACTGTTCTTGATCTCTTTATTCTTCAACTTGATCTGTTTGTATTTTCATTTGATATCCATATCTTTCTCCTCACCTGTCTGTGAGGAAGAGGCTTCCATACTATGCTGTCTTTCTATCAGCTGTGTATTTTCAGTATCAACTTTTCCTTCATTTTGTTTTTCAGTAGCTTGTTCATTGATAATGGTAGTGGCAACACTTGTCTCTGGAAAATCTGTATTAGTATCTAGGAGATCTGTTTCTTCAACATCAATTGTTATCTTCTCTTTACCAACTAAACTTAACTTAGGCCTTTTGTTGTATATTAAATTGAATTTGGTTTCAGTTGTAGTTTTAGCAATATAGGAACCTTCTTCCCTTACTCTCTTAGTGGATTTTTCTGGCTGATTTGCAGTCTCCAAAGTGTGACTAATATCACTTTTGTTTACTGCATCTGTTAAGGTATTTTCAGTCCACTCAATCTAATTTGCAAATTTTTCTATCTCTAGTTTTGCTTCATGAATGAAAGGGGTTAAATTGCATTTAACCCTTAGTTTACTCAGGATCCCTTGTGGATCATAATTCCAAGGAAAAATTTCTTCAAATTTGTATTCCAATAGTTGCTTAGCTGCCTCTTTTTCTGCATCCTTGTGATTGCAGATGAATGGCCCTATCTGATTCTTTAATTTGAATTGAGTTTTCATCTTTGCTGCCATGAAATTTATAGAATCAGAATTTAGGATCTTCCTGATATATTCCAAGGCAAAGATCCTCATTGAAACAAGCTTGGGTAACTTGTAAGGTAACATGTTTGACCCAAATACTCTGATCTCAGTATATTTTTCATATAAGTACCAGTCACCAACCTTATTTTGCTCTGACAACTGCAATATATTTTTCTTTTCTTCATTTATCCTTGGCTGCTCTATTTTTGTTAACATTGTGATCACTAGTTTTAGGAATAACTCTGAAAATTCTGCATAAGTGAAATCTGTACATTCTTTCCTGAGTAAATATGTCCATAAAATGGCAGAAAGAGGATTTCCCTCTATGTCAAGCTTTTGGAGGGTAGCTGGAAAATTATCTGATTGAAAATATAGAAACATATGGAAAAGGAAGGAAGTATATCTGAACACTCCTTCAATTGAAAAATTGATCAATTGATAATGAATATTATCTATAATGAAACCAACATAATCAAAGATTACTGATGGGGTTTCCCTAGGGTGAAGGTGGATAAGAACCCCAAGATGGATTCATCTGTGTGTTCATTAGTAAAATATCCGAGGATGAAGGAAAGCATGGAAATCACATGTCTTGAACCTTCTGGGAATTTGGTAGTAGAATATGGGGGATTCAGTTTAGGAATTTCTACATGTGAGGGCATAAATGTTTGGAAAATCATGAATCTCTTGGGAAAATCAAGGCCAATATACATCTTGGTAAGGGCCTCTATGGATGAAGGGACTTCTTGGGGATCAAGCTGAAGTTGTAGCATCTGGTTAATTCATTTAGTAGTAATGGTGAAAAGCACTTCTTTGTTAGCATTTACAATGGCTCTTTGCTCAGGTACATAATGCTATTGACATAACCTAATGATTTCCTGGCATGGGTGAGTTAATGGGACAACATATTTGGGCAAGTGGGATTCCCAAATATGGATTTCTTCTTCATTATCTAGGGAATTTTCAAAGCACCAGTTATGAATATCTAGTAGGTTAAATTCAACAATGGGATCTGCTATCTTATAATCAACATCAGCCAATGGAATGTGTTCAATGTCTATGACTGGGGGTTGTAAAGGATTGACAACAATAGCAGTCTTAGAAGTCATGGCAGGGGTTGGTTTAGGCACTTTGGAAGCTTCAGGTTTGCTAGAGCTCTGCTTTTTAGGAATTTTGGCTACTTCTGCAAGTTTAGACAATTTGCAGAAGTATTTTTACTTTTAGCAGAGCTTCTTTGGATAAAAAAGGAAAATTATAGTCTCTTCTTTGGGCTTTCTTTCCAATTAGGTCTGTCAAAAAGGATTTACAGGCTTCTGAACTAGTTTAAAACAAGAAACATGGGTTTCCTGATTCTTTCACTAAGGAATTGGGCTTAAAAAGACTTTTTTAAAATTGGGCACAGAGGCTTAGGATACCTTCAGAGGTTTTTTGGCTTAATTTGGAGCTTTGAAATAGTTCATCAAACTGTAAAAACTCGTAATTTTCCTCCAAAATAGTATGCAACAACAAAACAGGGTTTCTGGAGAAAAATTGACAGGGTTTGGCCTATTTTAGGACTATTTTGACAGACTTATTTTGTTATTTTTAATTTATGAATGGGAAAATATTCTTTAAAAGGCTTTTTAAATTGAAAACAGGCTTAATTTGGAATAAAAACCTGTTATTTGCAGGTCTAGGGTTTGAAATGGTTTTTGGGGTCTTTGAACATGTCGAATAGCTTCTGTCTGATCTTTGGAGAAATTTTGAGCTTCTTAGCGATCTTCAATCAGATTCAGTTTAAAATCTGTGGTCTTTTGGCTTGAAAACAGTATAAAAGGTTCATTTTAACAGTCGGGGTGGCCTGTGCAGAGTTTACACGTAGAAGGAGAAAAGATGAATGTATTTCACATGTATATTGGAGATATTTAGGGCTTAACATGTAATTTAATTGTAGTCAGATTGGGCGGGAAGGTGGTTTCGATCCTCAACATTATCAAAACAAGAGTGGTTATCGCGCAACATTTGGGCGGTAAGAAGTTTTGGAGCAAATGAACGTGATCCAATAGAAATCGAACATGTGGAGGAGAGATGAAATAAAAAAATTGCTTATTTCACGCATAAATGCAATGGGTGTGATCATGCATGTTTTCTGTGTGATATGGGCTTCTATGCGTTAGATCTGGGATTAGAATGTGAACGACCTAGATTGACTGGGAAGTTGCATCAGAATAGGGGAGTGGGACCAGTGTCGTTATATGCGGCAGGGTTAAACTTTAGACTTTAATAAATAAGTGTTTAATCAAAGTCTAAAACTGATTTATATGGTCAGGCGGGAATATTATAACGTATTTTTCAACCTTTTTAAAACATTATGAAATGTTTCAACCATATATAAGCGGGCGTGGTTTAATATTATATAGTTTTTTGAAAGCTTTTGACAACTGTTTTAAAACTATAGGGGATGTAGAAATTTGAATAATTTGCTGAATTATTCACCGAGATTATCCTGGTCACACACTATTTGAGCTTCATGCATAACACATAACCTCTTCTACAATTGATCATCAATATGCGGAAATAGAAACAGTTGCATGCGCACATAAACACAATAGTCAAACACACATAAACACAGTATGTAATAGGGAAAGCTTACAGATGAAAACCCCCAAATATCTGTATATTATAATGATAGAGAATCATGTAACAATCATAGTACAATACTCCTCACAAGTACTCAGTACTATCTCCAAAGGTTACACACAAACTAGCTTAGTTTTGAACAAGTCACGGGTTCAAAACTCCTCCACTGCTTGCCTGCCTCTACTGCACAATCCAATAGGGAAAAGAATAAGATCCAAGTTCAAATCCCCTTGGCTTTAACTGCGCAATCCTCATTGGCAATCTCAATCAATGTGTGTGCAAATCTCATGCACCAGGATAGTCACAACTGATAGCCACACTCACCCTTTCACCCACCTCTAACATTGGTCTCCACTGAGCTGTCCATGCATTGCAGTTAACTGATGTGCTACTTAGTTGATTTATGAGTTAATAATTAGTGAATTAAATAATATTTAATTCACACCACTCATCACTAGTGTATTTTTCAGTTAGACTAAATACAACTAGTTCAACTAAGTTAAACCGAACACAACTCCATCAACTGATCCATCAACTCCACCAAACTCTGCCACATGATTTTTAACTGAAGTCAACCATGCAAAAGCTCAACTAAACCATAGGAATAGCGTAATTCCTTCTTTCAACTGCATGTGCCACATCCGTAGCTCAACCTGAAGTGCTACAAGAGAGTAAGATAATGTTTATAGTCCAAATATTATTAAGAGCTAATAATATTTGACTGACCTATTTTTAGACAGGCAGTCTAAAAATAGACTTCGACCTGTATGTCTAAAAATAGCTGTCCATCTATTTTTACCAACTTGACCAATCATCCAAGAATAGCATCCCGCAACTCCTAGACCATGCTCCATATGTCTAAAAATAAACATAGTCTAAAAATAGACTTTTCGACAAAAATCACTTGTGTGGTCCCCCACCTAGTTTAGGTGATCACTTTCCAACTAGGATCAGGAAAGATGTTTCAGGAGGCCTCCTTCACTGTTTCTTGTTGCAATTTTCAACACTCCCTCTCAACAAGAAAGGACTGTCTTTGCATGCGACATGCAACTCCATGCATTCGCCCTGCAACCTTCACAAGCGCCATGCAACTCCATGCATCTGCTCTACAACTCCTCTGAAACTGAATAGGCTCCAAACAACTCAATCAATCTGATGCATATATCATCAAAGTCTTCGACTTCTGCTGGTACCAACTGCACATGTCATCAGGAACCACTGCGTTGTTGAACTCTTGCACCCATGCACTCTTGCACTTGCTGTCAACTCTGATCCGCGCTCCAGTATCCGACACTGTCACTTTGATCTGCCTGCATCAATCCAACTGATCATGCTACTGCTGCGTTGTGGGCACCTCGTAGCCAGGTTCAATTCATGAGATCCACACCATCTCATGAATCCTGCCCAGAAATCTCCTCTTGGGATTAATCATGCATGTCGCCCCACCTCTCACTTGGTGGTATAGCTGCATGCACTCCCTCTGCCCATCTGGCATGAAATTTCTCTGCATGAGTGGTTTCTTCCACTCCATGATCCTCATCTTGTGGCTGCTCCACATCCTGAGGTTCACTATTACCTACATGCAAAACTTTCTCCCTCTCAAGCATCAATTGCATGTCTTTCTTGCACTTCCCAACAGTAGGAAGCTCCGTAGACATCCCATCTACTTCAAGTCTGTAGAGATTCTTTGCCCGAATCCCAACCTTCTTGACTTGTCCCGTTGCCTTGTGCCGAAGGAAAACTTTCCCTTCTCTAAAGACAACTTCATACCCTTTATCCTCTAACATTGCGATTGAGATCAAATTCTTTGTTAAACCTGGTACATGCAATACATCTTGTAAAAGAATGAGTTTACCTAACTCCCTCTGAAAGGTTATGGTACCAATGCCGATCGCATTGTATCGTCCATTGTTGCCCAACTCAACATGCATCTGGAGATTTTTCTCCACCAAGTCACTGAAAAGATTCACATCTCCCGTCATGTGAAAGGAAGCTCCACTATCAAAATACCACCCCGATCCCAATGCACTAGACACCATGCATGCGATCAATGAGAAGTCCAGCTCAAATTGCGAGGCAAGAGCCTCACCAGCTGCAGCTCTAGCAACCTGCTTGTTCTTCTTCTTTTGTGGACAATTCGGGGCGTAATGTCCATGATCGTGACAGTGAAAACACTTCACTTTGGACATGTCACGCTTTTTACCATCTGCACTGGATTGAGAAGCCTTCTCCTTGCCCTTCCTCTTCCTTTCTTTGGCAGCCAAAGTGCAGTCTTCTTCATCAGATATCTTTGATGAAGATCCATCTCTGGTACTCCGCCGGATCTCCTCTTGCACAAGATCAAACCACAGTCTTTCCCATCCTGGCAAATTTTCCCGACCATTGACACTGTCCTGATATGCATGCCAACTTTTTGGAAGCCCGAGGAGAGCCAAGCTCACCAGCTCCTCATCATCCACACTAACTCCTACACTCCCAAGCTCATCCCTTCAGTGGACAAACTTGGTCAAGTATATCGGAATAGTGTCATTCTTCTCCATCTTGATTTTCCTGAGTTTATACTTGAGCGCCAACTTCCTTTGGTCACTCTTGCTCTGGAACAATTCTGTCAAAGCTTTCCACATGAGGAATGGAGAAGCTTTACCATGCAGGCTGGATACTATGTGATCCTTCACGCCCTCCAATAGAATCCTTCGACACCTTGCCATCTTCTTTTGCCAAGCCTCAACTTGAGCAGCATCAGTAGGCTTTGGGACTTCAGCATCTATGAAATCCTTCAGCCCGTTATCATCTAACACTGCCTCCATCCTATCTCTCCATGCAATATAATTCGATCTACCTTCAAGAGCATACTCCAATCGCAATCCTTGATAAGACATTTTGACTTCGACACCAAGAAAATACTGCTGCAATTTCGAATTCCAATCTCAAAACTCAACTGCTTCTGGATCTGTGAGAACAAATTATTTCTAGCACAGAGATCGAGTGTAGGGGCGTTTACTGGATATATCACCTTTCAAACAAAGGATGGGTCCAGAGGCTACCTGGCCCGTTACGGACTTTGTCTACCGAAATAATTGTAATCACTGTAATAGATCCCGATGATAATTTCTTCGCTCCGATACCATGTATAAATTTGAATAATTTTTTGAGTTATTCACCGAGATTATCCTGGTCACACACTATTTGAGCTTCATGCATAACACATAACCTCTTCTACAATTGATCATCAATATGCAGAATTAAAAACAACAAGCGGTATTGAAAACATTCGCATGCGCACATAGAAACATAAATTCAACACATATAAACACAGTATGTATACCGGGGAAAGCCTACAACTGAAAACCCCCTACTATCTGTATATTATAATGATCAAGAACATGTAACAATCATTAGTACAATACTCCTCACAAGTACTCAGTACTATCTCCAATAGTTACACACAAACTAGCTCAGATCTGAACAAGTCACAGGTTCAAATCTCCTCCACTGTTTGCCTGCCTCTACTGTGCAATCCAAGATGAGAATGAATGAGATCCAAGTTTGAATCCCCTTGGCTTGTACTGCGCAATCCTCATTGGCAATCTCAATCAATGTGTGTGCAAATCTCATGCACAACCAATAGTCACAACTGATAGTAGACTCACCCTTTCACCCACCTCTAACACTGGTCTCCACTGAACTGTCCATGCATTGCAGTTAACTGATGTGTTTTTTAGTTGATTTATGAGTTAATAATTAGTGAATTAATTAATAATTAATTCACACCACTCATCACTAGTGTATTTGTCAGTTAGACTAAATACAACTAGTTCAACTAAGTTAAACATAACACAACTCCACCAACTGTCTCATCAACTCCACCAAACTTTGCCACTTGAGTCCTAACTGAAGTCAACCATGCAATAGCTCAACTAACCCTTAGGAAAAGTGTATTTCCTTCTGTCAGCTGCATGTGCCACATCCAAGCATCAAACCGAAGTGCTCCAAGAGGATAAGATAATGTTTATAGTCTAAATATTATTAAGGGTTAATAATATTTGACTGTTCTATTTTTAGCCTAGCAGTCTAAAAATAGAAACCGCCCAATGTCTAAAAATAGAGGTCCATCTATTTTTACCAACTCGACCAATCATCCATAAATAGCATCATGCAACTCATAGACCATGATCCATATGTCTAAAAATAGACATAGTCTAAAAATAGACTTTGCGACCAAAAATCACCTGTGTGGTCCCCCACCTAGTTTGGGTGATCACGCACCAACTGGGATCGGGGAAAGATGTTTCAGAGGCCCCTTCAGCATTTCTTGTTGCCATTTTCAACAAAATATGCTTGATAAG